>AZAH01000013.1:0-159482 GCA_000710315.1 Eremothecium coryli CBS 5749
CCCCCTCCGGTCTCGAGGAGCTCCGCAAATCTATGACGTCTGCTACAATCTATGTTGGAAGTTTATCATTTTACACATCTGAGGAACAATTATATGAGCTATTTAGCAAGTGTGGTTCGATAGAGAAGATTATTATGGGCTTGGATAGATTTAAGTTCACCCCTTGCGGCTTCTGCTTTATTATATACCAAACGCCGGGTGAGGCTCTCGCGGCGCTGAAGTACTTGTCGAAGACAAAACTAGACGATAGAGAGATCACCATTGACTTGGACCCTGGATTCGAAGAAGGAAGGCAGTTTGGAAGGGGTAAGAACGGTGGGCAAGTAAGTGACGAGCTACGGTTTGAGTACGATGCTTCCAGAGGTGGTTTCTATGTGCCATTGGAAAATAGAATCGGTGCGGTGAACAACTTCGGTGCCAGACGTATAAGAGACCCCAATAAGAACCACCACCACCATCATCAGCACCATCACCATCACCACTTCCACCATCAACAACAAGCATCTTCTGCATCTGCCAAAATGAACCCCATGGAAATCGAGGAGGAGTTAGACAGTTATATCCCGGGCCAATAGTCGAACGTCGAGCCCTCGTATTGCAAAATGTATTGGCCTCCCCGACCGCGTTTCTCACCAACGCCTGCATAGAGTATAGTAGCTAATTAATGTGTCTGCCTTCGCAAGCGTGAGACCTTCGTAAATCACAGATGCGTTCTATCTCAGTATGTATGGTAATGATCAGTAAGTTTTATAAATACATCATAGATGAAGGTAGGATATACAGCATTAATAATATTAACTAGTTAACTTTCAGGAGACATAAACTCTTAATGCAGTGGGATGTTCAGACGTTTGTACCAGACAAGTTCTTTAATTCCTCCAGTCTATCTATTAACTTCTTTCGTTTCGTCAACGTCCCCATGCTTAAGCGTTTATCTAATTCAGCTTCCGAACCTGCATCTTCTGTAGATGCCCGTGGCAGTGCAGAAGAGGCATGACTCATCCCGGATCCACTGTAGTTCTTCGATAGCTTGTAGTAGTTCTGAAATATCTTGCGACGTCTCACATTGATAAACCAATTCGATAATTGTACAGGATTCAGGCTGGTCTGTTTCAACAGCTCCTTTTTCTCCTGCGGGGAAGGATAAGGGTTATCGTAATGGTTTCGTAGCCACTCGTTTAGGATGTCCACCGTCTCTTTAGGTAAATTGGAACGTCGATTCTGTTTTTTAGATTGTTCCCCGGGTTTCGACGACCGCTGTGACACAGACGGCTGCACAGAAGATGCACCTGCTGCCTCTGCCTTCATCCTGGTCTCCTCCCGAAGAAGCTCGTTTTCTGCCCGTTTTACAGGCTCTATCTTAAAATGCATCTTATCTACATGCTGCTGTTGCGCATTCTCTGTATTCCACCCCATACGTACATCGCCTTCGCGTCCTACTTCTGGGGTAACCCCCATTTTTGGCCCTGCGAAACTTGTCGCATTAGGATGAGAAATACTGTGATGGCGAGGTAAAGGAGGCTGGTAGGGTCGAAGCTGAGGCAGCGATGGTGACCTCATTCGCGTCCCGACTAAAACACCCCCGACTGGATCTACTCCCGTATATTCCGACAGTCCCGCTACTGCTGAGGCTCTTGATGTTGAAGTAAAAAACGGAATAGAAGCTGAATGATGCTGGTTGTGAAGGTACTGATCCCTATCCCTTATCTCAACAATATTCAATATATGTTGGATAGGTGGCAGTTGTATAGGTGGATTAGGCATCCTGAACGTTAATGACGATCGATTATTACTATGTTTGATTCGAAGAGCCTCTTCTTGGAACAATAAGAAACAATAGAACTGTTAACTTTTATTGTTCTTCAGCCGTTCTAAAGAGAAATTAAGGAAGAAAAATTAAGGAAGAAAAAAACAGCAAAAACTTTAGATCGACGATGCCACACGAAGCTCGCGGTCCTTTCCGTAATATAATCTGGATGAAGTATGTTTTCCAATTTCAAAATGCATGTGTATGTGTCCCGAAAGATATCCTGTTAATTGGAGAGTTTAAGCAGGAACCACTACTGAACAAAGGAAGGTAGATGTTTCTTCGAACGTAAAATAATAGAAGAATTCAAAAAAAAATTTACAGCTGGGGGACGGACGGAAGGAGCTTATAACTAGCTGCTAAACCAATGCCTAGAGAAGTGCCGTAATGTTTGTGCTGTAGAGGTATTATAGGCTAAATCCAGAATTACAAGCTTTCTAGCGTATGCGTGTTTTTAGTAGCTGCTGGTGTGAGAAAAAATATTTTTCAGAATTATTATATGAAGTCGCTAAAGTGTGGAAGACATAATTAGAGGACGATTAGAAACGCTTATTTTTATATATGTATGTATTTCAGCGACTTACTTCTCTAGTGAGGAAGATGCTTACCCCTTTACTTAGCGGCATATCGGTCTATATGTAGGAAGGTATGTGAGCGCATGGCTTAAACTTGAAGGTACTGCTACATTAAAAAAAAAAAAAAAACTATGTACTATAACAAAGGAAGTCCAATCTGTAAGTTCAGACAAAGGCAGCAGCAGTGCGATTATTTCTGTCTATGCTTTAGCGCGGATACGCAGCAGCCAGTTTTTTATTAGTTATTCTTTTTGGTTAATATAAACACCAAAAAAGGTGCACAGGAGCTGGATAGTGTGCTTTTTTGAGTGCCAAATGTGTCATTCACAACCCTGCTAGGAGTACTGAATAAGCACCTCCAGTTCAATTACATCACGCAACATTTCCTTTATGCGCGGAAATTTAGTCCAGGCAGGTAGACCAAGTATTTTCCTGGTATCTGACCTACTGAAAGCTGGGAGGACCAAAGCAGCGCTGTATAGTCTGAAAAATACACAAACGACAGGGATACAGTAAGCGTGTAAGCAGCAAGATTCATGCTTTGTGACCGCCAACGGGAAACCAAAAAAATGCCGTTAGAGATCTTTGGTATCTCATCTGCTGCCGATTTATTAAAGCAGCGTGTGCCTGTGTGCGGCTGCGACAGAGATCCAGCAAACGTTCCGGGCGTGACACCAAGCTATGGGTTACTGGATGCATAATGCGCTGTTAGATGCCTACGTAATATAACCATCGAATTTCCCGCAAACTAGTAAATAAACTTCAATGCGTGGCAGAAACGCTCTGTGAACGAACAAGAGAAACCATTTCAATTGCTAGCTTGGCAGTTCGAGCAGGTTACAGCTCACTTCTGTGTGGGTCGTCAGAAGGGCGCAAGCCAGAAACTGGCAGACATTCTTGCAGGCAAAGTTCGAGGGGACACTGGGATAAGAGTTGCGATGTGTATTAGGTAAGCACTGCGGCATCTACATTCTCCAAAACGGCGGATGAAGCAAACCTGAGACGTGCTTAACACCGCTGAAACCGACCGCAGTGGACCGAACGTTCGCCGCTGGAGGTGGAGCAGGTTGTTGTTTTCGTTGGCGAGTGGTATCTTACGTTTTTGGGGATTTTAAACGGAGTCGCATACTTGGCGCCAGATTTTTAGATCGGGGACAGATTTTAGTGAGGGTGTTTTAATGGGTAGTATGGCAACTTAGACTAAAGCGATGTGTGGTTGCGTTGCATTTAGTGAAATTGGGATAAAGGTTTTATACCAGTGTCAAAAGAAGGAATAAACGACATTTTAACGTCGATGCTGATAAGCAAACATCCACTGACTTAGGGGGGCTTTGCAAGGA
Organism: Eremothecium coryli CBS 5749; assembly: GCA_000710315.1. Classification (NCBI taxonomy): domain Eukaryota; kingdom Fungi; phylum Ascomycota; class Saccharomycetes; order Saccharomycetales; family Saccharomycetaceae; genus Eremothecium; species Eremothecium coryli. The sequence goes on from AZAH01000013.1 coordinate 3,723, forward strand.
GTCCCACTCTATATATTGACGTTCGTGACGCTCTTTACACAAAAATTGTGAGGCTTGCAGAAAGGCTAACCGGCAGATATGGCGGCAAGAGCAGACCAGTGAGATGTCCAGAGAGATAAAAACAAAGTGGGACTTGGCTCATCGGTATATCTACAAAGGCAGTGAAGATCGCGCGGTTGATTCAGAAAATAGAAGTTGAAGAGCAAGAGGTGTCTGAAGTGATGAAGATGACGCTAAAGAGTACCTTCTTCAACAATGCTATGAAAGCGGAAACGTATTATGAGAACAAGGCGAGCGTGGAGGGTTTGCTGGGGCGCTCTAAGGTTACGCAGCTAAAAAGCCTCAAGAATCGCGGGACTCTTATCCGGCATAAGACGCCAGAACCGCCAGCGTTCGTGTTCAACAGTTTCAATTTGGAGAGTAACCCATATGTTGATTTCCACGATTCGGAGACTTTGCGGATACAGCTTCTGTTGTCGCAAGATACATGCTATTTACCTGGGATCTTTACGCAGCAGGAATCTCTTGCGGCTACAACTACAATAGCGCGCTCAGCTGCGGGGGAAGAAATGCTCCGGCAATCAAAATCCGTTTTGGCAGGAGTGGTGTTGATTACCGTAAAAGGGCAGTCTGGTCTTCTGTTTCAAGACTTGAAGTTGCAAATCAGTGGTTATTCTACGGAATATGTGTGTTTGATGCAGTTTGGGGAGAAGGTGGTTCGTCTGCTCAAGGACATTGGTGGGACGGAGCATAGCTCTTCTCTCCAACCGATGATTCGCGACACGATGCAGTTCGAAACGAGGCTTAAACTACTTTCTCCGGGCTCGTACACTTACCCTTTCAATTTTGTGCTTGACCCCTACCACTACCACGCCTCTATAGATACGCATTTGGGATCTACACAGTATCGCATGGAATTGATGTGTACGGTTATGAAGCATAAAAATAATTATGAAACGATATTTCTCTCCAAATCGTTTACAGTCAAGAAAACCTTACCCCCCGGCAACCTACTCCGCTACGATTGTGTGGAAAGCAGGGGTAGTTGGCGTGACGGCCTACTAGACTACGAAATATACCTTTCCAGTAAATTAATCGAGTTCGACCAACCGTTCCAGTTTCACCTTAACTTGCTCAAGGGGGATGTGCGTAAAGTAGAAGTCAACACCGTAGAACTCGTCTTGGAACAAAACATACTAATCCCATGCATCAAGAAGAAAAATCTCAGCCTTTCCTACCCTAAATCGAAGTCCTACATGGCCACTAACAACTTCTTCCTAGAAAAACGCATCATAAACAGCAAACAGAACATACAGCACCTCTTGCAATTCCCAAGCCTCGTCATTTCGTCCAACAAACAAAGCATGGTACTGAACAGGTCACTATACCCCTATTATTGCGAGATTAACGGCAATTTTGGCACTGATCGATGTAAATTGAAGGTAACTCATGTCTTGAAGGCACAGATTAGCTTGAAACTTTCAGATGATCCTCAGAAAACGTCGAACATGATGATCTGCCTCAAACTCCCTGTTTTACTAGTTGATCAGGACATGTGCAGCAGCTTACATCTTCCACCATATCAGGAATTTTGCCCCTCTTCGAATAAGGACTTGTTTGTTCATGACGCATCCACTTCTCTCTCCACACCTACTGAACGCACGAATAATTCGGATTATTCACCACCTTCGTATGATGAACTATACGACAACGTATCCTGGTGTACGCATTCCAGCACTGCTATCGAATGATGCTCCGTGCGTTTAGCACAATATTACGCCCACACCATGTATATAATCACCTGAACTACATGTGCATTATTTCTAATGCTTAATCCATGTGATCACTAGCTATCCACTCCCCTTCTTCTACTTGCTTTTTTTGGTATATCATTTGCTATGTATTCTTCCTTGCCGCTGTCAATCTGCTTGTTGTACCTATAAACCATAATTACCTATGTGATTGATATGGCTTCAGATGTCGCTGCGGACTACCCCGGCACAGCTGAAAGAGAAACTTTTATGTAAGAAATCTTATAGAAAATGCCAAATTACGCTCTCAAGCTCTTTTTCGATAATTAGACGGAAGCTATTTCTCTTCTTGCTTAATCTCTTTTTTGCAACGACAGGGCCCTTTCTTATGCTTTTTTCTTTTAGTAAGCAATATTGCGTGTTCTGTCTGATACCATCGCCAGTAAGACCTGAACGTGCTGCTCGAAAAAGGTTGGACTGATGGTCAGCCTCATGATAATTAAACCCTTTCTACACTTTCAGTAGCCTCTATCCATGTATAGCTTCTTGGTGGTTGCTCTTTCAAAGCTAACAATTGAAGTTTTATGGTGCGGCTACGCAACGTACGGCATCTTGCACCCTTCATCCATTTTTCACAGTATGACACACACAGGGCGAAAGAGTCATAGCTTCGTTGCTATGTATAAATATTGAATGCCGTTCAAATTTAAGTAATAGTGCATTTATTCATATAAGAGAGGCGGTTCTACGAAGAGAATTATAATCTCCTTGGGACAATCATTTGGAAAGGTCTTATAACTGCAATAGTAGCTAATTCAGAAGAGGGTTTTTTTTTCACCTTACAAGTTTATTCTCCATACAATGATGACTTCAGCTCCTATGTTTTCGGCAACCTCTGAACAACCAGAGGATGTGCGTATATTGGGTTACGACCCATTGGTTTCACCAGCATTGCTACAGTCGCAAATCCCTGCAACAGAACAATGCCTCAACACAGCACAGAGAGGTCGGCAAGAGGGAATTAATATTATTTCTGGAAGAGACGATAGATTGTTGGTTGTGGTTGGACCATGTTCCATACATGACTTGGTTGCTGCCCAGGAATATGCCTCGCGCTTAAAAAAGCTTTCTGAGGAGTTAGAAGATGATTTGTGCATAATCATGAGAGCATACTTGGAAAAACCTCGTACTACGGTGGGCTGGAAGGGTTTGATTAACGATCCTGACGTGAACAATACTTTCGACATCAACAAGGGTTTACAAACAGCACGTCAATTATTTGTCAATTTGACGTCTCTTGGAGTTCCTATTGGCTCTGAAATGTTGGACACAATATCACCTCAATTTCTTGCTGATTTATTGTCATTCGGAGCAATTGGAGCTCGTACTACTGAGTCACAGCTACACCGTGAGTTAGCTTCTGGTCTCTCTTTTCCTATTGGGTTTAAGAATGGTACAGATGGCTCTTTGGATGTCGCAGTGGATGCTGTACACGCCGCATCCCATTCGCATCATTTCATGGGAGTGACGAAGCATGGTATAGCGGCTATCACTACTACTAAAGGTAATGAACACTGCTTCATCATTCTAAGAGGTGGTAAAAAGGGCACTAACTATGATGCTAAATCAGTAGCGGATGCAAAAGCCTCGTTACCAACTGGCGCTAAGTTGATGATTGATTACTCGCACGGTAATTCCAACAAAGATTACAGGAATCAACCAAAAGTCAACGATGTTGTTGCAGAACAGATTGCCAATGGTGAAGATGCGATTATGGGGGTCATGATCGAATCCAACATTAACGAAGGTAAACAATGCATTCCCCCAGAAGGTAAAGAGGGCTTGAAATATGGAGTTTCTATTACTGATGGTTGCATATCCTGGGAGACGACTGAAGAAGTATTGCGTAAATTGGCAGGCGCTGTTAGGAAGAGAAGAGCCTTGAAGAAGCACGGGAATTAATTAGGCAACTTCTGGTAGAAATATATATTTATTTTCATGCATAGTTGTAAAATTGCTATAGTTTATAGGGTTTGATTGGAATACTTTCTACTAGGTTAATAGCGGCCAAGTTCTTACCCAATTCATCTAAGCATAGCAATTCTTCTCTAAATCGTAAGTGTTGCAGCTGTTTTTGTAGCCTTTTTTCTATATTTGAAGCATTCAGTCTCTGACTCTTGTCTTCTTTTCAGTTTTCAATGTTTGTCTTACCATTTCACTTTAAGAACGTAATCTTGATACTGACTCATAGCGCCTTCGAAATAAGGGCGAACATAAAAAGACAAGCATAAGGCGAAACAACTGCTGATTCTACTGGCCACAGCTGTATAGAGTAACTTTGGAATGTTTAAGGTTCACATAGTTGACCTTCAGAGCGGCAATCTACTCTCAATTACTAATGCAATCGAGCGATTAGGTTATCAGCCCTACTTAATAACGGATCCCGCTGATCCTGAATTCGAAGTTGCGGAGAGATTAATTCTACCTGGCGTTGGAAACTTTGGACACTTTGTTGACAGTCTAAAGGCCAATGGTTTTGAAGAGCTTGTTATGAAGTATATTGCCTCTGGGAAACCCCTTATGGGGATATGTGTTGGGCTACAAGCTTTGTTCAGGGATTCTGAGGAGTCTCCTAGCTCCACCGGGCTAGGGTTGGCAGACTTTGGAATAACAAAGTTTAATGAGTCAACCAAGCCTGTGCCTGAGATAGGATGGAATAGCGTTGATGGCGCCTGGGATCTATTCTACGGGTTAGATCCCTTACAAAGATACTATTTTGTGCACTCCTTTGCTGCTATACTATCAAATAAGGAAGGTGAGGCCCGTTTGAGACAACAGGGATGGCAAGTGGCAACAGCACGTTACGGTGAGGAACGATTTGTTGCTGCTATATCGAGGAACAATGTGTTCGCCACTCAATTCCATCCCGAAAAGTCTGGGATGGCGGGTTTGCAAGTTATTAAAAACTTCCTCAGGCAACAACATCCTACTCTGTCGCATGACAGGGGGCTTCAGTTGCTTTTAAACAATGATTACTCTAATTATGGTTTGACCAGGAGGATCATTGCTTGCCTGGACGTCCGTACAAACGACATTGGTGAACTAGTTGTAACGAAAGGTGATCAATACGACGTACGTGAAAAGGGAGGAAGCGGTGAGGTCCGCAACCTTGGGAATCCAGTAGACCTAGCAAAACAATATTACGAGCAGGGTGCTGACGAGATTACATTCTTGAACATTACGAGTTTTAGAAACCCTCCGTTAAACGATTTACCTATGACGAAAATCTTGAAGCGTGTTGCAAAGACAGTGTTTGTCCCATTGACAGTGGGTGGGGGTATTAAGGATACCCGCGACAATGAGGGAAAGCTTGTTTCTGCTTTGGAGATTGCCGGTCTATACTTCAGATCAGGGGCGGATAAGGTTTCAATTGGAAGCGATGCTGTTTATGCTGCCGAGAAATACTATGAAAGAGGAGGCAAGGGCGATGGATTGTCTCCTATCGAAACAATTTCGAAGCGTTATGGTGCCCAAGCAGTTGTCATCTCGGTTGACCCTAAGCGTGTTTATGTCAACTCTCCTGAAGAAACAAAACATAAGACAATTAAGACGAAGTACCCCAACAGCAACGGACAGGATTGGTGTTGGTACGTATGTACAGTGAACGGTGGGCGACTAACCCGTGATATAGGAGTTTGGGAATTAACAAGGGCCTGCGAAGCGCTTGGTGCCGGTGAAATATTGCTCAATTGCATGGATAAAGATGGAACAAATGCAGGCTACGATCTGGAACTACTCCGCCATGTAAAAAGAGCAGTAAACATACCTGTGATTGCATCTAGCGGTGCTGGCAATCCTGATCATTTTGTCGAAGCATTCTCGGACGGAAAAGTGGATGCATGTCTTGGCGCTGGTCTTTTTCACCGTGGAGAGTATACCGTGAATGATGTGAAAAGACATTTACTCGCCAATGGGCTGAAAGTTCGATTGGATCTTGGCCCAGGTGCTTAAATAGCTTACCAAGGCTGTCCTTATAATAGGTATAGTGTTAAAACTATATAGATGTTACAAAAGTTATTCACATAGGGCTGTATCCTTCCTTTATCATTTGTTAGCCTCGTTTCCCATGTTATGATAGTGTTACACACAAAACTTAGAAACTAAGACGTTTACTTGACAAGAAGTCAATGCTTTCTTCTGAATGCTATCAAAATTTTTATATTTCAATCATCCATTTCATCAGCTCTTTTCTCCGCTTCTTCCTCACTCATCTTGATTCCTCCTGATAGAGAAAACTGACCGCCACATCCTACCATTAAGATGTTGTGATCTTGAGTTGCGGTGTTTTTAATTCTAGTAGGTACTTCAATATCTTCACCAGCAGGTCCAAGACCAACAGCGTATGTCTCACCGAAGCCCCATGAATAGACAATGCCATTTTCAGCAACGGCTAGAGAATGGTGAGATCCAGCACTGATAGTCTTAAATTTGGGGACATTTTGCAATTTTGTAGGGACGGGTACAGCGCGAGCATTTCCATGGTTATCCTTGTAAGTGTCTTCTGGTAGCTGGTCCTTAGGGATACCAATTTCAAACATGTCTAGTCGTCCGAAGGTGTACAATTCACCCTCATCCGTCAAAACAAGAGAATGGTGCTCACCAGCAGCAACTGAGTTCACCTTCGTTCCCTCCGGGAGAATAACTTCTGAGGGAACTGTCACTAGTGCTCCATCTTCTACCTCAGTGGACACTCCACATTGTCCGAACTGGTTCAAGCCCCAGGCAAACAATTTCCCCTCTACTGTTAAAGCAAACGAGTGGTTCTCACCAGAAGCTATGTATTTCACACCATCGAGGCCAAAAGCTCTAGGATCAAGAGTTCTTAGCCTGGATCTCTCCATAATCTTTCTTCCCAACTGGTATTGTTGCCCGTTACCCCAAGCGAAAACTACTCCACGCTCGTCCAGAAACAAAACATGGTCCTTTCCTGGAGCGATCTGTACTATTTTTGACGAAGTGAATGATGGCACTTTCCAAGGCTCTCTTTGAATCTTTATTTCGTCCTTATAAAAACCCAATATCCCCTCGTTGCAACGAAATGTCCCCCAGGCATACACATCTCCATTTTCAAACAATACACAGGACATATTATCAGTCGCTGCGAGCTGCTTCACCTTTAGCTTATCCAGGGGTAAAGAGGTACGCGGTAACATCTTTGGAGTGGACTCTAGCTCGTTTAGATCCCCATCTTCGTCATCACTGCTATCATTACCGTCCATATCTTTCAATTTTTCAGATGCACCGCTAGTATCCCGTCCCAAAGCTGCAGAATCATTTGTGCCCCAGGACCATATATTATTGTTTTTGTCTAGCGCCAAGCTGTGCATCCCTCCTACTGCAAATGACACAATGCCAACGTCATCTCGAGGCAAGAACGGGTTCAAACGAGGTCGCTTCACCTCCTTGTTTTTTGCCAACGGTCCTAAACCCAATTCACACATAGAACCAGTGCCCCAAACAAAGATATCAAGGCCTTCAGGTGACAGGTAATAACCCTTATAATCATCCTGCTTGTTAATTAACCGATAATGTTTGTTTAAAGTTGAAACCAAATGTTTCTGCTTCTTTCTGGGAGAAGCTGTCGTACGAGCTGTTCTCTTTGCCATCTTCACTTAATATATATTCACTTGCAAAGGAGTCCAATACAAATAATTGCTTATCACAATCCTCTTGATGTTTTGTATTCTGTGCTACACTGACCGAAGTTTGCATTCGGGGAACCATGCGATGTTTTTCGTTTTCTTAAAAATGCTGCACCGCGGATGAATATAACAGAAGACATTAGGCGCTAACTCTGGCATAGATCTACAATTCCAAGCGCAATACTGTCCTAACATATTGTAAGATCACCTTGCATCGAGCTACTCGACTCCCTTCCTCCTCTTTATGGGCTATTATAAGCTGTTCATAAAATACAGAACACCCACACACCTCATACAATTTACTTTCAACGCAGCTGAAAATTTTCCACGCAGGTATTGTAGAGATGCGATGAGATGAGATGAATATTAAAGCATCTTCGTTTTGGGGGGCTGGTAAATAACAAGCTATAGGTAACATTCAATACTGTCGAAGGGCATAAATAGTGTTAGAGATGGGTAAGGTTACAAACAGTAGAGCTAGGAAGCAGAGGCATAACCCTTTGTTGAAGGAAATTGCTTCACAAGACGGCAATCTGAAGACAAGATCACTTAAACAAAAAGCCAATGAAGATGGACAATCTGACGAAGAATACGTTGACGCCCAGGCATCTAGGAAAATTTTGCAGTTGGCCAGGGAGCAGCAACAAGAAATTTTGGAGGAAGATGAGGCACAACAGGAAGTTCAAAATAGTTTTCGTGTTAGTGACTATGGAATAGCTGCAGACTCTGATGATGAGGATGGAGCTATTGGACAGGACATTTCTGATTTTGAACCAGATGAAGAATATAATGAGGATGAAGAGATCGAAGAAGTGGTAGAGATAGATGAGGAGGATGCATCTATGTTCGAGCAGTACTTTAAGAAGGCGTCAGATTACAACTCCATGAACGGTCCATATATATTGGCTGACAAAATTATGGCTGCGATAAAAGAGAAAGAGGAGGAAATGATGGCAAAGTCTACTTTGGCAGCTTCCAAGGAAGCTGCAGGTCAACATTCTGAAGGTGTGGCATTGCCTCCAAAGGTGATCAAGGCGTATACGACTGTTGGAAGTATCTTGAAGTCATGGACTCATGGAAAGCTACCTAAATTATTCAAAGTCATTCCCTCGCTTAAGAATTGGGAGGATGTTCTTTATGTGACGAATCCAGAAGCTTGGTCGCCTCATGTTGTATATGAAGCCACCAAACTCTTCGTATCGAACTTGTCATCTAAGGGGGCACAGAAGTTTATTAATTTGGTGTTACTAGAGCGTTTCCGTGAGAACATTGAGACAACTGAGGATCACTCTTTGAATTACCATATATATCGTGCTTTGAAGAAATCGTTGTACAAGCCTGCAGCTTTCTTCAAGGGATTTTTGTTTCCACTGGTGGAGACTGGTTGTAACATTCGTGAAGCTACGATCGCAGGCAGTGTTTTAACTAAAGTTTCAGTACCAGCATTGCACTCTTCTGCCGCTCTAAGTTATCTGCTGCGTTTGCCATTTTCTCCAGCTACCACAGTATTTATTAAGATTTTGCTCGAGAAGAAGTACGCTTTACCATACCAAACAGTGGATGAGTGTGTCTTCTACTTCATGAGATTCAGGATTGTTAGCGATGGCGAAAATGGAGAAGACGCCACTAGAGTTCTACCAGTAGTCTGGCACAAGGCATTCTTAGCGTTTGCTGAACGCTATAAGAACGATATCACTCAAGACCAGCGTGACCTGTTACTGGAGACTGTCCGTCAAAGAGGGCATAGAGATATTGGACCAGAGATCAGGAGGGAACTGTTGGCGGGTGAGAGCAGAGAGTTTGTGGGAGACGTTGGTAATAAGGATGATTTAATGATTGACGTCCAGTAAAAACCATAAGATTTTGTGCATTAGTTAATTGTAGCTGGCCATGTAGTTTTGTATTAAAAAAATTCACCCAATATAGTTAAGAATAACAGAAAGGTATACACATCTATATAGAGTTCACATTGTCGGGAAGATTCTTATAATGAGGTATGTGGCTAAGAAACTTAGCAATATGAATAAAGCGCATCCCATATAGAAGAAGAAACCGACCTTCGAATTATGATACTTTTTAAGTTTGACACCCAAAGTTGACAAACTCTTCGACGTTACCTGAAGACCAATTTCGGTCGCCTTTAAAACTGTTGAATCTTCCTGTAGAGCAGACTGGAATGCAACTGCCCCTTCTTTCAAGCTAGAAACTAGCTGAGCCATATCCGCAACAAGCTCCTTCTGGAGGTCATCCTGCACCTGTATTTGCTTCCCTAACGGTTCAGATTTGGACGCTATCTCATCTTCAGTTTTCTCACCTAAAAGTCTCTTTCTTAACTCGTTTACTGAATCAGACTGTTCGTCTTCATTGTTTAGGAGTTCAAGGGAGGAAGCCTCTTTCCCTTCTAATTCTACACTGTCAAAATCTATGCTATAACGCCTTGTTCTTGTCAAACGGTTGTATTCCTCATACGCTTCCTTCACTTCTTTACGGTATTGATTTAGGCAATACAAATTCCGGATTTCCAGCTCAGTCATCTGTTTGTCATTGCTAGACACATCGAAAGTTGTGGATGCATGTGTTTTGAGTTCCATAGCTTGCTCCCTCAAGACCTTTAGATTGGTAGCTAGTTTGGTTGATAGTATGTATTGTAGAAAGGGTTCCTTATCCTGTATCGAATCAGGGACTCCTTTGAGCAGCATATCGCTCACCTCTAATGCATCAAAGCGCATGTTAGGGAGCTTTTAATTATTATCGATTGTTGATAGACCTAACTTGTAGAAAGTTAAACGCTAAAACACAAGAGCTCCATCAATAACAATACAATGATCACACCTTAGAAGAGCACCACAGAATACAATACACAAAAGGAAGGTACCCCAGAACTAAATATTTCAAACAGATGCAATGCTTTACTGCTTTTCATCTGTTTTACCCCGTTGTTTACAGCCCGGGACCGTGTAAATACGTCCATGGCATAACGATTTATGTTGTCTACTAAATCGACTACATCTATATAAAATGAATTTCCGCCCACCTACTATCAAACTACGAACTGTGGAAAAGCAGTCGTTGTTAGCGAAAAGGGCGTAATGGGAACTCCCAACTATGGGCAACTTGAGCTTGTTCCTCCATACATGAAGTGCATAAACGGCAAGTCCAATGGACAAAGGTTGGTAAAGAAATACTCCCTACCAACCAGTACCGACAAACACCTGGCATATTGGAAATGTGTTAAGTGCCTCACTTCATTAAAAAGTATACAGTAAGTGAAGAAGAGAGAAAAGACGATGTCCTTTTTAAACTCTCCACCGAAAATACAAACCCGGGTAATTTCGACTTTATGCATAGGGCTTGGAAAAGCTGCTATAACAGGTTATAATTAATATACAGAGGATATGGAACTGATATGGACTATTTTTATTTATGCTTAAATACTGGCCATAGCTGCCCTCTTCTTACCTTTCTTGTTCTTTTTGTTGTGTTTCTTACCTGAGCCCTGTTGTACTTGTGATTTGTGGAAAGGGTTTGTCAGTTGGCCTTGCACCCCACTTAACTTGAAGAATTCACGGTCCAAGTCGCTTGCAGCGTTGTAAAGGGCAGCTTGCTTGCCACCGTGAGTTACAGACTTAGCTTGTATTTTGTCACCGTCACCTCCTACATGAGAAGAAAATGTCAGGCGACTTAGATCGTGTGCTAGGTCCAGGGTCTCAATACCTTTACTCTTCGCAGCTTCCAAAAGCTGTTCCTTTCTTGTAGCTGGTAGCATATTGAAAGTGTATAGATCTTTATTGAACTCTTTGCATTCCTCTCTGGTGTATGGTGTGCCGTCATCATGTGGAGGAGGATTAATGTACAGCAATTTTCCGTTAACGTAGTCCTTTAAAATATAGCGGGAAGCTCTGGATTCATCTGCAGCACCAAAACCCTGAGTCATATAACCACGAGCTCTAGCATAAGCAACCAGTAGCTCTTCTGCGGTTGGTGTGTCGCCACCACCCTCTTCTACCGACCTTGTTTCAATATGAATACCGTATACTGCTTCTAAGTAATACTTTGGAATCCTTTCAGCGACAATGCTGCTAGGGCCTATGTGATCACGAAGCTGGTCAATCGGCAAAACACCATTACAAACCAGCTCTCCTTTGTTATAAGCAAAGTTAGGGAAAACTAGACCAGGACAGTCACATAACATAACACGATCAGACAGTTTAATAGTTTGGAAATGCTTTGTTTTACCAGGGGTTGATGAAACAGAGACCTTCTTGGCCCCAACTAATGCATTGATGGTCGAAGACTTACCAACATTTGGGTAACCAGTCAAACCAATTTGAATGATAGGAGGTTGTCCTGGGCGTGGCGTGATTAAGGGCTCAGCTGGAGCACGGGAAAGGAATAATTCCTCCAACTGATCAGTGCCTAATATTTTGATCTTTTCTAACACATGCTCGTCTACTTCTTCTTCCTCTTCACATACTTCATCTTCTTCCAGTTCGCTAAGTTCATACTCTTCGCCATGTTCTTTTTGGAGTTCCAAAATCTCATTCGCTCTGAGAGCCGAGAAAAATGTAAAGGATATGCCCTTCGATATGAAGTACTTAGCCCATGTAATCCGCTGCTTCCTTGTTAGCATATCAGCCTTGTTGACCAAGAGCAGATTTTGCTTCCGCTCGTCAATTTCTTTGACGTACTTCTCCAAATCGGTCGACCTGAACAGCAAAGGGTCCCTGGCATCAACAATCTGTACCACCAAATCAGAACGCTCTACAACTCTCCATAACTGTCTCCAAACTTCTATATTACGCTCAAATGGGGTCAAGAGAAGATCATCATTGTTTTCTTGTAAATCAGCGAGCTTTCTTCTCCATTCCAAGAAGGCCTCCTTCTCAAGTCTTGCCAACTCGAAACTTGTCATAGACTCTCCCCACTTCGGACGTCTGGGAACAATCAAGTCCTTGGCATGATCTCTCTGTCTTTCACTCAACCGACTCCTTTGTTCATTAGTCAACGTAAAACCATTAGAATTAGCTACATCCCCAGCATTGTCCATTCGGATAATTTTCACGTTAGAATGTCTGTCTGCTGTGAAATCCTTGTCAGCTAACTCTGCAGTACTTAAAAAAGCATCTAAAGCGGTCTCCTGGGTGACAGACCTTAACTTAACCCAGTTAGCTTCATGTTTATCCACAGTGTATCTCATTTCACCATCAGGAAGATATTCAATGGAATTCTCCTTAGTTCTCGCATTCCTGATTGCTCTTCCTAAACCAATCGTATTTTTATTCTTTCTTTGGATTGGTTTAGGACCTACAGGCTGCTTCCACTTCTTGGCAGGTTCATTCTTTAAGGGCATTTCGTCTTGATGTATGCTTGCTGGGCATCTCATCAGTAGAGTAGAAGGAGATGAGAAGAGTTTTTCATTTTAACTAAGCTCATTCCGGACAAAAATTTTCCGTGCTGCTTAGGATGAGCAGAGCGATAAACACATAATACTTCGTCACTAGTATCTAGGCTAAGGTGATCATCTACCTTTGTCCCATTTTCCATATGCCTACAAGTATGCACTCTTAGTGTGAGTCTTCACCTACTTTATATAATCTGTACTGTATGTAAACTCCTTTCTGCGTTATGGTTGCCAAACCTGCAATGATTTGTCGTAAAAGGAGCACGTTGCTACAAATGAGCTACCCCAGTCACATCCATAGCATATTGAGTCGTGCCCACTTTTCAGAGTGGTCTTCACTTCTATGTTGTGATCTTCCACAGAGACTACTCTAGCTCCATCGTACATGCAACAAACTACCAATTCGTTGATAGCATCACTTTCCCTATTGGAGGGCGACTCCGCAAATCTCCAAACACCCCCACCAAGATCCAGTTCAGCTATATTTAGAGGTCTAATTCCCTCTCCTGGCACGATCGAATCACCCATCATACGGAGATCAAAAGAACGAATATGATTATCGTACGAACCTGTTAATAGCGACGTAGGCATGTGACGACGGAAGGTATTGGTACTTGATTTAATCGCAACAACACCGCTGCCATGCAATCTTGAATTGGACCATATAAGCTCCTTAGAGCGTAAATCGTGGGCCATTATCGTGCTGTCATCGCCACCACTGAAAACCACATTCTCAAGAGGAGACAAATAACCAAATTCACAAGTCCAACACTCTAGCGAATGCTCCCTAGAGAACTGCTTGGATTTGCCGATTACATCTACCACACGCTGGACTGCCCCCTGAACAGAATACTCGGCCATTGGAGATCCCGTAAAGTTATGTACTTTCTCTAGCATCTCAGCGTTTATATCTATTGCTTTGAGTGCCCCTGTTGTTGACGTTAAAAGCAATTGGTGTGGACTATGTGGGCTGAATACAAGAGAAGTAATAAGTGCTTCCGGTTCAAACACTTGCAAGTTTAGAACCTCCTCTAATTTATCTTCCTTAATCCTCCAAATCATTACATTTCCTGTTGAGTGTGCACTCGCCAATAACTGACTGTCAAAAGGGCATATTTTTAAATCTAGAACTGCACCATAAGTATTGCAACGATGTGTCAGCTTAAGATCATGACTATAGACATCTATACTTCCTGTCCTGTACCCGCTAGCCTTGTCCAATTCGTAAGTCCCGACTACGACGTGATTGTCTTGAACAACACGTAAAGCACATGGAGGCAATTCTGTCTGAGCCTTGTAGAGCACCTTAGCGCCACCCATTTACAGCTACCAAACACTATCTTCTGTCCTAAAGGCCCTTGTATTACCTACTACAAATCTGTATCAAATGCTATCTAAGTATCTAAAAGACGACCATTTCTTGCCTTCTAAAATTTGACTATATATAACGTTTTACGAAATACGATGGCGCTTGGGCAAAAAATCAACGCGTACCTTATTCTTCATTCTTCAACTTTAATTAAAGCTAGAACTAAGCTTAAACCCCTGTTCAATCAGTTATCTTCACCTGATTGTAGGCAGTAAAGTTGCCAAGTTCATTGCAGTTGTATTCTTTGAGTGAGGCTACCTTTTCTGATAAATACTATGGAGAACCAGGAGTATTACGATAGGTTAAAACCTTTCCAAGAAGGACTTCCTGAAAAATGTGATCCGGAGGCAAACAGGAAACGATACCTTCTTGCCAATGGCGATGGAAAGAGACATTTTGATATTGAAGGGACTACCAAGCGTTTCCAACATCTACTAGGATTGAGTTCTCTGTTTCGCCACTTTATAGAACGTAAGGCATCAAAGGATACTCGATTTGAACAAGTATTGAAAGTTTTAGATGATCCTAGCGCTAAAACGAAGGGAGGTAAACACGAGGATAAGCGTCGAAGGAAGACGGAGAGGGAGGAAGATGCAGAATTGTTGAAGGGAGGCGAGGGCGGTTCTGAAGATGAAAAGGAACTTGAATTCCAGTTCCGGGAGTCGCCAGGGTTTATCAACGGTATGTTAAGAACGTACCAGGTGCAAGGTCTGAATTGGCTTGTTTCACTACATAAGAACAATATTGCAGGTATTTTGGCGGATGAAATGGGTCTAGGTAAGACATTGCAGACTATTTCCTTCCTTGGGTATTTGCGATATGTGGAGAAAAAAACGGGACCATTCCTAGTGATTGCACCGAAATCTACGTTGAATAACTGGCTAAGAGAGGTCAAGCGTTGGACGCCAGATGTGGATGCCTTCATATTACAGGGGGACAAGGAAGAGCGTGCTGGGCTTGTGCGGGACAGGCTTCTGGCTTGTAATTTTGATGTTGTAATTGCCTCTTATGAGATTATTATCCGCGAAAAGGCATCCTTCAGAAAAATTGATTGGGAATATATTGTCATTGATGAGGCACACAGAATTAAGAATGAAGAATCGATGTTGTCTCAGGTATTAAGGGAGTTTACCTCAAGAAACAGGCTGCTTATCACGGGTACACCATTACAGAATAACCTGCACGAATTGTGGGCTCTGCTAAACTTCTTGCTTCCCGACATTTTTTCAGACGCAGAAGCATTTGATGAATGGTTTTCTTCTGAATCTTCTGAGGAGGATAAGGATAAAATTGTCAAGCAGCTGCATACTATCTTGCAGCCTTTCTTGTTGCGGCGTATCAAAAACGATGTAGAGACTTCTTTACTTCCAAAGAAAGAGTTGAATCTTTATGTCGGCATGTCAAGCATGCAGCGGAAATGGTATAAACAAATACTAGAAAAGGATTTGGATGCGGTCAATGGCGCCAACGGATCTAAAGAGTCTAAGACAAGATTGTTGAATATCATGATGCAGTTGAGAAAATGTTGTAACCACCCGTACCTCTTTGACGGTGCAGAGCCTGGCCCTCCATATACTACAGATGAGCACTTAGTTTACAATTCAGCAAAACTAAAAGTTCTAGATAAACTTTTAAAAAAAGTCAGAGAAGACGGCTCAAGAGTGTTGATTTTCAGTCAGATGTCTCGTTTGCTGGACATTCTTGAAGATTACTGTTATTTTAGAGGTTATGAATACTGCCGTATTGATGGTTCCACTGCACATGAGGATCGTATCCAGGCAATTGATGACTATAATGCACCAGATTCCAAGAAGTTCATCTTCTTATTGACGACACGTGCAGGTGGGCTAGGTATTAATCTAACTACTGCGGATGTAGTTGTGTTATATGATTCCGATTGGAATCCACAGGCTGATTTGCAAGCAATGGATAGAGCGCATAGAATTGGTCAAAAGAAGCAAGTCAAAGTTTTTAGACTAGTCACCGATAATTCTGTGGAGGAGAAGATATTAGAGAGAGCAACACAAAAGTTAAGATTGGACCAACTTGTTATTCAACAAGGACGGACCTCAATTAATAGAAAAGAAAATGCTAAGGATTCAAAGGATGCATTGTTGAGCATGATTCAGCACGGTGCTGTGGAAATGTTCAAAAGCACCGACAACAGTAATGCTTCCAGCACGAAGGGGACCCCTCAGCCTGATACTGGCGACAGGGATGATGATATTGATTTAGAACAACTCTTGTCTAAATCTGAAAACAAAACAAAAACCCTTAACCAGAAGTATGCTGCTCTAGGCCTAGACCAATTGCAAAAATTCAACCAAGATTCAGCATATGAATGGGATGGCCAGGATTTTAAAAAGAAGCTAAACAAGGATATCATTAGCCCCCTCTGGATAGAACCAACTAAGCGTGAGAGGAAAGAAAATTACTCCATCGATAATTACTACAAAGATGTGCTTAATACAGGCGGCAGCAGGCCCAATCAGGTTGCAGTTCCTCGCATGCCTAAACCACAACCATTTAATAGTCACCAACTACTGCCATCCGGGCTTAAGGTTCTCTATGAGAAGGAGCGTGTCTGGACTGCAAAAAAGACTAATTATGTACCAACAATGGACGATGTGAAGACTACCTATGGTGATATCGCAGATGAGGACGAGAAGAAAGCAAAACTGGAACTTTTGAAACTTGCTGTTGCGAATGCCCAACCTTTAACCGAAGAGGAGGAGAAAAAGAAGGCTGAATGGGAAAGCGAGGGGTTCCATAACTGGAATAAGATGGAGTTCCGTAGGTTCATCACTGCCAGCGGGAAGTACGGCAGAAATTCTATCAAGGCTATAGCCATGGAGCTTGGCGGTACAAAAACAGAAGAGGAAGTAAGGGAATACGCAAGGGCTTTCTGGACCCATCTGGAAAGAGTGGAAGATTACGAGAAGTATGTGAAGGCCATCGAAACAGAAGAGGAGAAGATAAGACGTGTTAAGCTTCAGCAGGAGGCTTTGAGACGGAAGATGAGCCAATGTACTAATCCGCTCTTTGACCTTTCTTTGAAACATCCTCCTTCCTCCAACAATAAACGTACTTTTTCAGAGGAAGAGGACAGGTTTATACTTATTATGCTATTCAAATATGGCATGGATAGAGATAATGTTTACGACCTGATCCGTGACGAGATTCGCGAATGTCCTCTCTTTGAACTAGATTTTTATTTTCAAAGTAGAACCCCTGCAGAGCTACAAAGGAGAGCATTCACCCTACTCCAATGCTTAGAAAAGGAGTTCAATTCCGGTCTCGTTTTGGACGCCGCTATTAAAAACAGAATGGAAGAAGAAGATAAGACTGGTGAGCAGTTAAGAGAAGAGGAAATAGCACGTCGGTCCGAGCAAACCGAAGAACAAAACGCCCCTACCACCCAGACTGGTCCTGAGAATACTAAACATGAGCTCCAAGACAACTCGTTTAATGATATTTCCGACGAACCAGATCACAAGAAGGTTAAGGTAGAGTAAACATTACTAAGCATGTAAAAACAGCTAATATTACTATAGATATGTAAAATATTATTTCCGAATAGATACTTCGTTGTAACGGACTTCATTATACGAATTGCAATCAAACCTTCTAATTAGATTCGGCAACACGCTCCAACAATTTCTTAATGTCCTTGTCTAACGAAGCTGGCTTAGTTAGAGAGGAGAAACGTTCCGCAACATTACCCTCTCTGTCAACCAAGAACTTCTCGAAGTTCCATTTAATCCCCTTGAAGCCCAATACACCAGACTTCTTAGACTTCAAATACTGGTACACAGGGTCGGCTTCTGGGCCATTAACGTTAACCTTCTTCAACACTGGGAAAGTCACACCGTAGTTCAATTGACAGAACTGTCCGATTTCCTCGTCAGTGCCCGGTTCTTGATGACCAAACTGGTTGCATGGGAACCCAATGATCTCCAAACCCTCACCCTTGTATTTTTGATAAAGCTCTTCCAACTCCTTGTATTGAGGGGTGAATCCACACTTGGATGCAACGTTGACGATCAAAACAACTTTACCCTTCAAGTTGCTGAATGGGAAGGGTTCTCCCTTCTTGTCTAATGGCACTAACTTGTAAAATTCAGACATTTTATTTCTTGTGATATTGGAGATAGATCTAAACAACTGTACTGTGTTTGCTCTGAAGTAGGACGTCCTTACTTTAACCAAATTACTTATTTGATAAGCTATATATATATGAATATTGTATACAGAGTATATATAATTTGTATTACAAATAAGACAAAATCCGTTACCCAGAAGACGACGTACCCTGGAAAACGCTTTGCGACTAAGCCTTAGTACAGAGCAAATACCAAGAATCACACGGAATGATGATACGAAAACGACGTAAGTTATCAAGTATGTGGGCCTAAGTAGACTACTTTACATCGAGGATTATAGATAGGTCATTTTGGCTTTTGAGCCTTAATTACACTCATACATTTAAATTCATTCGAGAAAGAGGATTTCCACAAGCGGACCTTCCCGTCGTCACCTGCGCTACTCAGTATAGTCCCTGTAAGGTTCCAAGAAACGGACCAAACCTCCCCTTTGTGATCAGCATGCTCGTTGATTAGCTCGATGTTTAGCGGCGTAGAGGTGTCGATAACGTCAGTGGCGCTATCCGATTTCTCAGTAAGTTTAAAAATCCTAATCTTTCCGTCTTTACTCCCAGTGGCAATAAGTTGATGCCACCTCCCAAAAGATGGTGCCCAACTTACAGAGCGAATGAGACCTTGATGGCCAGGCAGTTTGGCTACTACTTGTAGCTTTCCAGCTTTGTTGCGCTCATAAATAAAGGCCTGATCTAGAGCACACACAACAAGCCTTTCTGTAGAAAATCTCGAGGGACACCAGTCAAGACAGAAATCTGATTGTAGATGAGATACTGAAGGGTTGTCTAACACACGCACTTCGGCAGTGAGTGTCCACGATCGTAGGTCAGATGGTTCCAAGGCGTCATAGATGCGCAGTATACCGTCGTTACCAATTGCACCTAAACGCAGACCTAGATGCCCCGGTGCAAACTTCACACTATATAAGGGCCCAGTAGCGTCATTAAGCGTACATAGTTTAGTCCAGCGCTTCCCTGAGCATTCGGGGGCGTCCGGGTCTTCCTCCCAAAGCTTTATAGTTTTGTTGTAAGATACACTTGCGATGATGCGACCGTACTCGGGCGAAGCCCAGTCAAGGGAGACGACACTGCTGTTATGAGCTTTCCAAGAGTCACTCAGTTCCCATTCGTTTGTATCTTTGTCAAGTTTGAACACTTTGATATGTTGGTCACTGGAGCACGTGGCTACGTGTCTGCCGTAGAAATCGTAGCATATGTCGTGGATTAAATCTTCATGTCCAGTTATAAATGGCTTCATGTTCATGTGTATAACCCGTCAGCGGTAGGTCCTGTTGGTGCGGTCTTTAGAGCAATGATGTGTTTTGACGTGCGTGCTGTTTTCCGACTGTGAGAAAAGAGTTCTTAAAAAGTGGCAATTCTCAAACTAAAAGTGACGATTTTAAACCTCACAATTCAACCTGAATTCAGAGTATACAGGATACAGAGAGCTTTGATGTACAATCTATATTGGTACGCGCACTTAATTGTAGCGGGTATATCGATTGTTTACTCCAAATACTCTGGAGCATTATATAGCTCCATAGGGTTTGCTATCATTGCATATCTGGCCACAAATGGATTAATTCCGTGCGTTACAGATAGCTTTGTGAAGGCTGGGCTCAGTGGTAAAGACTTGAGCAAACCTCAGAAACCTATACTTCCGGAGGCTATTGGTGCAGTGGCTGCAACCGTGTATTTGTTTGGAGCTATTCTTGCTATTCCGTTCCTGTTCTATAAGTATTTGGTGGTAACCTCAGGGGGTGGTCACAGGGATTTGGAAGTTCTAGCGAATCAACAGGAGGTGCTAGTGTTTCCACATGCAAAGTTAAGTGAGTACTTGAGCGCGATCATTTGTCTACAGGTGACTGTGCTGTTGGGCGCGGTAGATGACCTTTTCGATTTACGATGGCGCCACAAGATTATATTCCCTTTGATATCTGTAATCCCATTGCTAGTTGTTTATTACGCTGATTTTGGAGTTACTTACGTGCTGATACCCAACTTTGTGCGCGAATGGTTACCTATCTTTGGTGGAAGAATGGTAATCGATCTAGGCTGGTTGTACTATGTGTACATGGCATCTATGTCCATTTTCTGTTCCAACGCAATCAATATTCTAGCTGGAGTCAATGGACTTGAGGTTTTACAATCCATTGTAATTGGTGTGATCTGCCTCATGAATGACTCTATCTATATGTTGTGGGGCTCTGATGAGGCAAAGGAATCTCACCTTCTGTCTATAGTCATGATTATGCCTTTCCTAGGGGTGTCCCTTGCGATCTTCCAATGGAACAGATGGCCAGCCAAGGTATTCGTTGGCGACACTTACTGTTACTTTGCCGGGATGGTTTTTGCCGTCGTTGGTATCCTTGGTCATTTTTCTAAGACAATTTTGTTGTTCTTTGTTCCTCAACTTTTCAACTTTGCTTACAGTGTGCCGCAGCTTCTAGGTTTAGTCTTCTGTCCTAGACATAGACTTCCAACTTTCAATCCTGAGGATGGCTTAATGTACCCATCCCAAGTTGATCTCGTTGAACACCCTTCACACCCCCTTGTTGTATTCGCTATGAAAATCTTAGCATTTTTCCACCTAATGCAATTGACATACAATGACAAGGGTGAATTGATATCTTGCAATAACATGACCTTGATTAACTTGATACTTGTCTGGCTTGGTCCTATGAGAGAGGACCGTCTATGCTACACCATATGCGGTATACAATTCTTGGTGGGGCTATTCTTCCTCTTTCTGAGGCACGCCATTGGTGCACTCATCTTTGGCCAAGATAACCTATGGCATATCATTCGAGGCTAACATGGACACTGCATGGTTAAAGGGTCTATATAAATGTATATAAAATGAATAACATTATATAATAATTCCCTTTTTTTTAAACGCTATAGCGAGGCGTGAAAACGATCGCGTCTGCTCTTCAGCTCTAAGGCCCATTCCTTCACCTCATCTGTCTTGATATTTTCCATCGCTGTCCAGAACTGTTCTAATTTCTTGGTACCCTTGTGTCTGCGTTCGTATTCAAAACATTGCACCAGCATCTCGAACTTATCAATGTCTTTCACGTAACGGGCTTCCAAACAATCCGCATGTTCGTATGCTAACCAATCATTCATGATTTCATCTGCACTCCGCTCGTTATAAGGTTTAATAAAGTTGTTGCACAGATACTTTATTGTTTCCCACTCACGTCTGTGCTTCTCCTCCTTAGTAACATCAGCAAAGGGTGTTATATCACCAACTAGAGCTTCTGCCAAATCATGTACTAAGGCGATCCGGACACATCGATCCTTATTCACTGCAGGATCCTTAATCAGCATACTGGTGACACCCATACGGTACATATGATCACTGATTGACTCGCAAGGGACAATGTCGAAGTCAACCCAGCCTGTTCTTCTTTGTATTTTGAGCATCTCAACAATATGGAGGAACATCAACACATGATGGGAGGATGGCTCCGCTAGCATCTCCTTTACTTCAGTAGGTACATGGTCCTCTGGTTTCCATATGCTTGATGTCATATTGATTGTATTATTGACCTAGATAGAAGTAATGGTAAGATAATAGTTGTTTATTAACCAAATTTGTCCTCATATATATTATGAGCGATGGGGAACGGGAACTTCGCTTTTATCGCTGGTAAAAAAGCAGGTACGAACACATCGCATGCAGCCATACATAAAGACGCGAAACTACACAAGGTACAAATCCTTTAGTTTGGTAAAAGACAATGATATCAATTAATTTACATAAACTATGTGATGGGAGACAGTCCAAAGAGACCATCCTTCCTTGCGTTTAAGCAATCAATTCGACAACACCACCAGCAGCCTTGATCTTCTCCTCAGCTAACTTGGAGACGAATCTAGCCTTGACAATGACTGGGACGCTTGGGATTCTACCCTTACCCAAAACCTTACCGTAACCGGCAGCCAAAGTGTCAATAACTGGAGCAGCAGACTTGGAAGCGGAGTTCAAGTACTCATCTCTCTTCTCCTCAGGGACCAAAGTCCACAACTTGTCCAAGTTCAAAACTGGTCTCCAGAAGTGGTTCTTTTGCTTGTGGAAGTATCTCATACCGACCTTACCGAAGTAACCTGGATGGTACTTGTCAAGGTTGGTTCTGTGGTGGTGCATACCACCAGCCATACCTCTACCACCGGGATGCTTTCTGTGCTTACCGATTCTACCCTTACCGGCTAAAAACAAAAGTTAGTAATTGCTTCCTTAAGATGAACATCGTTAATTCTTCGCAAGTAATGCTTCACTGAACAAGCTCCGGTATCTGTACTGTACTAATGCTTTGAAGAGGTATAGACGACTGTCTCTACCGGCGGAAGAGTTTGGAGCATTAGTAACTTGTACATCGGTGATAGGCAGCATGGGCGCAACCTATCTCCTCGGAGCCTGAAGTTCGTTCGACACACAGCAGAAGAATCAACGTCTTGGTTCTTTCGTTCCCTCTTCCAGGGCAGCTTTAATTAAAAGCTCGCGGAACTACATACCTGAGACGTGACCTCTGTGCTTTCTAGTCTTGGTTAATCTGGTTGGCATTGCTACTCAGTTGACTTTAGGCCTTGTGTTGTAATGTGTGTGTTAGATACAATGCTTTAGATGAAAACCTCATAGGTTGGTACTCTATCCAAATTCGATCCGAAGAGTGGGGAGCATAATACTCGGACACGGGCACCTATTCCGGACAAGGTGTATGGGCGTGGAAAAGATAGCGAATGTACGGGTGTTGCAGTCAAGCAGCATATCAATGCTGTTAGGAAAAACTTCAATCGAGCGATCATTTCGGAGCGGATGACTCAGTATTGCCCCTAAACACCAGCATACATCCTGAAATGTATCAGCAGCTAGGCATCAGATTGCTGGGTTCAGTGGTAGTCGTATGCCTCGGATCACTCCAGTTTGGTTTCCATATGGCGGAGCTAAACGCACCCCAGCAAGCCATAATGTGTCACGTGCCACTGGATCCGTCATACCGTGACACATGGCTAGGACGCCATGGTTGGAAGCAGTGCTTCCCCCTAAGTGAGTCGCAGTTTGGGCTTGTCACCTCAATATTCTGTGTTGGTGGTCTGGTTGGATCTTTATGTGCGGGATCTCTTGCAGATCGGTGCGGCCGTCGGGGGCTAGGGTTTTGGAACTCGATACTGGCAGCACTAGGCTCGACATTGGTGTGCAGCAGTAATACTTATAGCCAGCTGTTAATAGGGAGAGCTATAACTGGTGTGGCATGTGGAAGTAGCATTGTAGTTGCTTCTGTGTTTGTGAACGAGGTCGCTCCGAAATGGTGCAGAGGCACATTGGGATCTCTCAGTCAGGTGCTAATCAATGTTGGTGTTCTTCTGACCCAGGTACTAGCACTATGGTTAGCCAACACTATTTGGTGGAGATGGTTATTGTTTGCAGGCAGTTTAATAGCAATCGGGAACTTTGTATTGTTGTTTTTTGTGGAGGAATCTCCTCGTTGGTTAGCAGCTCGTGGCAAGATCCGTGCTGCTGAAGCTGTGTTGGCCCGTTTGCGTGAATATTCGCTCGAAGCTGCGCGTGAAGAAGCCGAAGAATGGAGCCATACTGGGGACTTGAGTTCGGGTAGTAGCAGTGTTAGTTGGGCACAGTATTTAACAGGTTCAGAATATGCGAAACCAAGGGTTGTCATTGCGGTCATACTGGTAGGGCAGCAACTCTCTGGAATCAACTCCATTATATTTTATGGTGTCCGATTAATTAGTGCAGTTTTACCTGAGTACGCAGTGCATGTTAATGTGACGGTATCTGTGCTTAATATAGCCTTTACTCTAGTTGCTGCGGCGCTGATTGAGAAATATGGCCGTAAGTCATTGTTAATGGTGTCCTGTATAACTGTCGCGTTGGCTACATCTTTGATATCTTTCAGTATTATCACTCACAGTAAAGGACTGCTAGTCTACTCGACATTTGCATATATCAGTGCATTTGCCATTGGTCTCGGTCCAATTCCCTTCTTAATCATCACTGAACTCTCCACACCCAGGACGGCGGCCGTTGCACAAGGGTTTGGTATTACCCTCAACTGGCTCGCTATATTTACAGTGGGTGTCCTCTTCCCTGTGTTCTATGACTACCTTAAGGGCTACACATTTATCATGTTTGGTATTGCTATGGTTCTAATAGCAGCGTACATCAGAAAATATGTTCCAGAAACAGGTCATGGACATTCATACGAAGAGCTTTGGCAGGTCGATTAATCCGTAATAATAATCTAGATTAATGGGCACCTTGAAAGGCCTACAGCTCATATAGAACATATATACTTAATCATTATGCTTTTTAATACTAATATTAGACTTATTTGTGTGCCCGTTCCCCAAAGATTTAACTCAGCCCATATATGCATACTTTGTTAGGCCTCTTTAGCAATTATATATTTTTTATGATATACGCATACCGCCTAGCTACCCTTCTAGTAACCCACCATATTGAGAACAAGTAGTTGTATATCATTGCTCTTTCGCATATCTCACATTACCTCACGGTCTCTTAAGTATATATACATATATGTCTCTAAGGAGAGTGGACACCTTCATCTGACCAGCAATGACCCATTATGGGACGAAAAAGCGGACTTCAGCATAAAGCACGCAATTCCGCAGGAAAGAACAAGCCCAAAGCCAGGAACTTCACAGGTTGCTGGGCTTGTAGATTTAAGAAGAGACGCTGCGATGAAGGTAAACCATTTTGCTCATTATGTGTGCGCCATGGTGATTCTTGCTCATACGATGTGCAGCTTATATGGCTACCAATGAACATGTTGTATATATCTCTTGCAGATGGTCGACTAAAAGGTGGGAAGAAAGAGGGATGCAGCACAAGTATTTCAAAATGCCGCTTCCGTGAGATCACACAGTTTCGAGGAGGAGAGTACTATTCTGAAGCTTCTATACTCTCTCAGCGGCAAACTTCCGGTGTTTCTGACAATAGCTTCACGATTAGTGTACGTAGGCTCAGGGTGTATGACAACGCTTTGGAATCGATACATGGAACTCCGCGGCGTTATGATCCACGCTACGTTGAACAGCAGCTCGAGCGTTCTCTCAAAAAGCTCGAGGGAGAGTTTGCCGCGTGGGCGGGCCCTTTTGGTGTGTTTGCATGTAATACTAAGCGTGAGTCATCTACTCTACTTCAACTCGAGCAAGAACGAAAGAATTTAGTGGAATATTTCTTTAAGAAACATTGGAACGTGCTGGTCAGTAGGTGTGGTAATGCTGTGTTGTGTAATCTTGAGTACGGCGCCTGGCTGCGCGAGCACATTAGAGATATAGCGCTTGCTTCAAGGACCTTTCCGTATCTGCTTTTACAAGACATCATGAATGGAGGAGTAAATCTCCTTGAGTGGTTACAGTATGTTGAGAATACTTCTCAGGAGGTTAAAAGCATATGCTATGTGCTACTGACTCTAGTCATAGAAGCGCCAGAGTTAACCTGTAAGATACGAAGCTGGCTCGAGGATAGCTACACAATACCATTCAGTGCATATCCTTTAATATTAGAACGCCAACTCTCATTATTATGTGACGACAGCTGGGAAACGGCAATGGAGCGTGTTTTAAGATGTGAAGCATTGTTAGAACGCGTAATAGGAAAGAGCACATGTCAGAAAAAGATTGCAACACTAGTCCATAGTGAGATATGCCGCAGCATGGTAGCATTTCACGCTCAGCGATTGTACCAAAATTGTTCGAAAACGTCAAATGATGCATGTATTGAGATACAACTGCGATACTGGGAAACAAGATTAGAGTGTATTGAACAACATTACTATGAGGTATATAAAATTGCACCTAAGACACCTGATACGAGTAAGATCGCAGTATAGATATTAGATACAATTGAAAGAGGTAACTGTAATGTAAGGTTAATATTTATAGCACCTTAGCTGACGTTTGCGTCTACAATACTGGTAACCTTGAAAGACTCGTTCTTCGCGTTGGTTAATACTCTAACAGGCTTCTCCTTGTCCTCTTCGTCCCTGAAGACAACTTCAAATTTCTCATTAGTACTGAAGTGAGGTTGCAACTGCTCCCATAGCTTCTTCTTTGGGTTCAATTGCTTCAAAGGCTCTTCCGACCCGTAACCCTCGAAGAAGACCTTGTCACCTGGTTTACTTCCTGGTGGTGGGTTGACAAACTCAATCTTAGATTTAGACTTATCAGAGCCACATAAGACCATAGCAGTAGATTTAATACCTCTCATGTTAACAGGTTTCAAATTACAAACAAGGACAACATAACGCTCTTGCATCTCTTCCAATGAGTAGGTCTTAACCAAACCAGAACAAACAGTTCTTGGACCCTCTTCCTCGCCCACATCAATGGTAGAAACATACAAAGAATCAGCATCAGGGTGCTTAATAGCCTTTTGGATGAAACCAACACGGAAGTCGATGACAGATGGGGAGATCTTAGCAGGTTCTTCGGCGGCCTTTGGTTGTTGGGCAGCAGCAGCCTTCTTGGCAGCCTTCTTAGCCTTGGCCTCTTCTCTGAGCTTTGCCAAAGTTGCCTCGTCTGGTTTGCCTCTTGGCTGTTGTTGCTTTCCCTTAGCAGCACTGGCAGCCGCCTCAGCATTTTGGTTTGCGGGAGCCTCCTTTTTCTTCTTTTCAATGACCTCACGAGGCAACTCAAGATCCAAGGGAAGTACCAACTTCTCCTCCTCTGAAAGTTGCAACAAGTTCTGCAAGTGTCCACACCAACGAATAACATGTCTGAATTTAGCATAGTTAGCTTTCACGTCCTTGGAAGAGGCAGTTAGCTGCTTCATCAATGGATGTACAACTTCAAATAACTCAACATCAACCTGAACTGGAGTGTTTGCAGACGTAACAAATGCATTATCTCTTAAGAAAAGGTTCAAATCCTCGAGCTTGTTTTCAGTTTGGCCTGTTTTCAAGACTGATACCCATTGAGCTTCGTAGGCGGCTTGCTCCTTGTTGAGGGAAGGTGCTGAAATAGAAAGAGATTCAAATTTAGACACAAGACTAGACATGCTCGGCGACGACTGTTGTATAGTTTGAGCTATGTTGAATTGAGTTTTGGTTTGTGTATGAAGCTGTGCTGCTCGTGCAATGCCATTTGTTCGAAATTTTTTATATAAGGATTTGGAAACTTGGGGATCAATCAAATTGGAACAAAATTTTGTTGCGGCGCGGTGTGTGGATTTGTGAAGGGTTATAGAGAAGATTAGGCATTGGCGATGTATGGAGATAGAGAACATGCGAAGGGCTTGAAGAG
Organism: Eremothecium coryli CBS 5749; assembly: GCA_000710315.1. Classification (NCBI taxonomy): domain Eukaryota; kingdom Fungi; phylum Ascomycota; class Saccharomycetes; order Saccharomycetales; family Saccharomycetaceae; genus Eremothecium; species Eremothecium coryli. The sequence goes on from AZAH01000013.1 coordinate 31,393, forward strand.
TGGTTTTAAATAAGCCTAAACTACATGCCTTATACTTTAGATGTCTAGTTATTTTCGGCTTGTTCTGCCGCGTTCGGGCGAGCGTCATTCAGTCGCGTTGGAGTCTTAGTACATTCAAACGTCAAAAAAATGCAAGTGCCGATAGGTCAAAATGTTCAATCTAAGAAGACACCAACAAGCTTGTAGTGCGACTATTAGTTAATAAGAGCTGCAGCTGATTGCAGAGAAGTACTGAGGTGAGGGGTGCATAGTGTGAGAAAGGTTCTACTCTGAAACGTAATGAAACAAAAAGCAGCAGCTCTGAAACCTAAGCGCAAGAAAACAACTATAGCATGTGTTAATTGCTCGCGTTCCCATGTTACTTGTGAAGCTGTGAGACCCTGCTCGCGATGCGTTCGAAAGGGATTAGAACTTACTTGTGTTAATGCGCCTAGGAAGCGGCGCAAGTACCTTGCGGATGTTCCCGAAGATCAGCTTCCGATCCCTCTAAAACCCAGCAACCTGGAAGAGGACAGCCGAGATGAGGATAGAGAGAGCTCTGGGACATTCACGGCGGTACCGGAGTCGCAAGATGGCAATGGGGATTTAGTGCAGCGAGAACGAGAACACCAGTTTGAAGTTCAAGGGAAAATAGTGCATAAACCTAAGTTTTTATCAAGCGCTGCAAATTTAGAGTACTCCACACTTTCAGAAATCATCCGCCAGGACTCACTGTTCAGCAAGGTACCAGTAAGCCTACTGTATAATGGGACTGACTCTCCCACTCCACCGTCCGACAGTCTGACCTCTCCACAAGGTAACTACATGTTGGCCCAGCAACAGAAACAGCGTTTGGTGCCGGTATCACAAACGCCTGCGATGCGACCGGGGACTACTGTTGACGTTTTAAATGGACGCTCTACCTTCAATAACCTTCTTGGACCGCACACAGAGGAAATACTATGTTCCAATATTGACCTCTTCAAGGTACATTTCCCCCTGGTACCGTTAGAAGATGCCAGTAGCTATTCCAGCTCTAAACAGCGACAACAGAGCACGAGCGTGTCTTCTAGCATTAGGTGTGACAAGTCCCTCAACCAATACTATCTTTCGCTAGAATGCACGCTGCCAGAAGCTGCCGACCTAGCAGTACTGGGAACAGCAGGAGACAAGTACTTAAGTTTCGCCTTGGAAAACAGGGCACCAGATGAGCATCAGACACTAGAGCATCCCGAATGGTCACATTCCCTTCGATATAGCACCCCAATGGAAATATACACCCTGATAACGGAGCCCTTCTGTCATACTTCCGGCTTCCACTCCCTCCTAAAATATCTCCATAGCAGATTTAAACGTCGCGACCTTGTGGAAATGTGTAGGTGTATCGCCGAATTTAGGCCCATCTTCATTGCATCTGCTATAGACCTCACAGAAGAGGACATGATTTTTATGGAGCAAAGTTACCAGAGGACACTGCTGGAATACGACAAGTTCATTTCACAGATTGGCACACCCACATGTGTCTGGCGCCGCAATGGCCAGATCTCTTATCTCAATGATGAGTTCAGCGTGTTTACGGGGTGGGGCCGCGAAGAGCTTTTGGGCAAGATGACTTTCATCGTCGAGCTGATGGACGATTCCAGTGTACGCCAGTACTTTAAAACCTTTAGCCAGGTTGCTTATAAGGATTTCAAAGGGTTTGAGCGTATGGAGTCGTGCACCTTACTCACTCCCATACGCGGCAAGACCATCGACTGTGTTTGCATGTGGACCTGGAAGCGTGACGTATTTGGAATGCCAATGATGATCGTAGGTCACTTTCTTCCTATCCTCTTTCCCGCCGAAGACCGTAGAACCACCTCCTACAACACGGACAGTTAATACGCAACCTTGATGTATATATGTGTATATATATGCATATATATATTACTATCTATGTGCTCATTGCCTGAGAACATCCTCGATGAATTTCTTATAATCAACGCCTCCCTCGGAGTCTACCTCCACCCCCTTCATCAATTCATCAACTTCCTCATCACTTAACCGTTCTCCAAGGCCCGTCAACATATACCGAATGTCACCCACTGTGACCCTCCCTGTATTTTCCTTGTCAAACACTTGGAAAGCCTTTATGAAGTCCTCTAAGCTTCCTTGTGTAGTTGCCTCCAATTCCTTCTTATGGGACTTCTCCAATTCCACAATATCCTCGAGGGTTAAGCGTTCTGGTAGTTTTGCCGTGATCTCTTGGATCAACGCGTTTGTAGGGTTGTAACCGATCGCGCGTAAATAGTCACCCAATTGCACCTTGGCAATGGAGCCCTTGGCTTGCTTGTCAAATAACGTGAATATATCCTTGTTAACCCTAGACATCCTATAGTATCTCGTCTCTTCACTTACAAGGCTCGTCCTGTAGCACCCCAGGTGGCCTCTGTACTATGCCTTTGGCCACTAAGCAGTGTTTGTTCGTCCTCGAGAAACAAACAACACGTACAAAGCGATATACAACCGTTTCTTCTAAACGCATAAAAAAAGCACCATATACGAATATGCAGTTACAGGAATTGGCAGAAAAATTTGCGTGGTTGGCGGGCAGCCATATTAAAAACTACCAAGAAAACAGTTATAAAAGAGTGATACTATGCCACTGGTGAGGTACTAAAGCCTATTTGTACGTACACACCCCTACTATAGGATTTAAGGCCCCTCTCTGCCCCTGGACGTATTCTTCTTGCTATCTCTAAGAGCTGTAGCTTCATATACCCGTAGTTAGTAAGTACGACAGCATATCGTTTCTTTTTTTTTCTATCATCACACCACTACCGAGTAAAATGGTATGGAGTTATGGCATGACAGTTTAACAACAACTACGTAGAGAAGATAAGCATCTGAGTAGGGTTAACAGAGCTGCGTATAGGGACTTAGAAGACCAGGAGTTTCTAGGATTCGAAGCTAGCGCTAACAGTGGAGTGAGTTTACGTCAAGAAGAGCTTTAGAAAGGCAAGATTCATTCTGTAACGCTTATAAAGAGCGGCAGATACAGTTAATAATTACATCGCAGCCACCATAGGATTTGAGAAATGTTTAGATTGGTTCAGCAGACACAGGTATTAAAAACGAGGGTTCCAAACCAATTCGTTTCTGCGACAAGAACCCCCTTTCACCCACAGAATTCGCTGAGGTTTAACAGCGCGGTGGCACTAGAAAGATCTTCGTCGCAGGATTCAGTACAGGCTAGTGGAGTAGGAAGTAGTGCTGGGGGCGCTGGAGCAGCCGGAGCAACACCTCAGCTTCAACATCAGACAGTGAAGAAAGTTCGTGCCATGAGAAAGAACGTTAAGTTCCGGAATGATAAATTTACAACGTCACCGGAGTCTCCTTGGTTTCATAAAGTTTGTGCATTTGATGAGTATGTGAATCAGTCGATGGAGTCGTCGCTCCGGTATCGCGTGGAGGGATTGCCGGCGGTGCAGTCCACGCTGTTTTGGGATTCGATTGGGAAGGCGATGAATCTCTATAGGGAGTTGCTTTCGACTCCGGAGTTGAAGCCGGGGAGGGTATCGCGTCTATTGAATCTTCTCCATCTCGGATTGCGTGTGAACCGTAGCCAGCTGACGAGTATGAACAAGAAGCCGGATTATGACTCCCAGTCGTTCCACAAGGAAATGACCAATTACCTCTGTGAGTCGTTGCGTGAGGTGTGGCAGGATATACTGCACGAGCGCGTCGAGGTTACAGATGTTGGCGCGTTGCACTTGCTTGAGTCGTTCAAGGAGTTGTTGTTACATGATGAGAGTGTTGAAACTTGGAACGCCGCTGTTAACTCTGGGAAGGATTCAATTGTAAAGCCCTTCATGAAGCCTGCCGTTGTTGGCGTCGTCCTGCCGCTTTTCTACGACAGGGGCATGCCTTTTGAGGAAATCAAGCAGCTTTACGAACGTTCGGCAAGCTCTACTAAGAAGACCTATTTGGACCCCGGTTTAACGTTGGGGATGATCAGGGCCTCTCTTATAGCTGGTGAAACTGACCGCGCTTTGGAGCTTTTCCAAACTATCTGTCAAACCAACAGCGCAGGTATTTCGCGTGCCACGCTGACTGGTACTCACTTAGCATTCATTGGCGAGTGTAAGGATTTGTACGTAGCCAAGACTTTCTTCGACAGAGCTTTGACTGGCGAGCTCCCTTACAAGATGAACTTGCAAGTTTCGTCCGTGAAACAACTCTTGCAAAACATATGGGACCAATCAAAGGATTTTCAGCAAATATGTGAAATCTGGCAGAAAGCTTCTGCCTACTACGGTAAGAATGTCTCTCATGGAATATCTTCATCGTTGAATTCCAAATTCTTTTCCATCTTCTTTGAGAATTATGTCAATGACAAAATCAACGGGGCTGCACATCTCAACGATTTAGTTGCTGCTTATAACAATATCAAACCAATAGACGAGCCGTTTTTCAACATTATTTTGACCAAATGTACTGTTTGGAAGGACCGTGATATTATAGAATCGATAGAAAACTCTTATGATGCCTACCATATTCCAAAAACCATTGTTTCTTATAGGATTTTGTTAAAGGCGATGGGCTCCATCGATGTTTCAAACCAGGAAATTTTCAATAGGTGGTTGCAATTGATTGTAAAGGCAGATCAAATCGGCCAGGCGTATATTGCGAATGCGGATTGGGCTGCTCTCAGAGATGCAACTATTGCTTATGCACACGATAGAGAAGGTACATCTACTATTTCTTCCAACTATACCGACTACAACCCTGCTTTGGAAGCAGCTAATGCTTCTGGAGCCTTTGATGTTGATGTTAGCAAACCGTGCTCGGTAGGTGAAACAGATGCCACCTTCCAAACTCAGCCTACAGAGGATAGGATTGACCTTTATTACAAAATAGTTAAACGCTATGGCACTTTCTGTCGTGACGCTAAACAGTTTGGTCGTATCACAAGTGGGGTCATGTCCAACTATCCTGTCACGGCACCTTACTTCGCTAAGTTCGCCAACATTGACGTCGCAGATGTCTATGTTCCACCTTTAAAGAATTTCCGAAATTCTATGTGAATCTTCAAGATATTCCATTCCAATTCTAGAATAATTACCCTAGGACGTTCAAATAATCAATCCACACTTTTGTACAATAGTTGTTAATGCACTTTCTTTGTCTTAATACTCTGTTTTTTCTCCCGGCCATACGATATACTAGAAATTAATAAGTGTTGACTCTATATATTGAATGTATATATGTCACGACGATTTAATGTATAAGACAAAAATGATCTTCTATGAACTACCATCTCAAGTAGCGGCGACGTTTCTGGCGCCAGCGCTGCCCGTAGAAGCCTTTAAGGTCTATATAATCATAACACAAATTATCTATTTTGAGACGCGAGTGAACCTATTCCCTACCCTCTCACGCAACAATAAGTAAGTCCGAGTTGCTGAAGCCCGAGAGCATAAGATTATAACGACAGGATGGGATTATGTGCTAGTAAGGTAGAATCTCAGCGTCCCAAGCCAACCATAATGAGGGTGCGTACGAAGAACACCTCGCAAAAGCCTAGTAATAGGCCACCTATGCAGGACTCTCGCCATACCATCAACAATAATGTTAATAAAAATACTGTACCTATTAGTGGCAGACGGCTAGAAGAGGATGCTGTGGTTCCCAAAAGACAAATTCCAGCAAGAGAGGCAGCCAGAAAGGCCACTGAAGAAAGGATTCACAAGCAGCAAGAGAAGTACGGCAGGGGTGAACTAGGCCGCAAACTTGCAAAGGAGCGTGCTAAGTCGAACCACGCCATTTTGCAGGCAAACATGCTAAGGCATCAAATGGAAATGCATAACAGTATGCATCACACGGCGGTCCATAACAGTATTCACCACAGAATCCCATAGCAGTATGCACCACCAAGTTACAAACTAATACCCATCACCAACTCGTGCTGGGAACGGGTACAAATATTATGTCAAATTACGATTCTCCCCTATGTTTAACTGCTATATAGTATATTTACTTGATCTAATCTCTTGCATGTTTGATTTGCGAACTCCATCCTTAACCTTTGTCTCCAGCAGCTCAATGGCGAGCTTAATGTCTTTTTCGTTTCCTGATTCAACCAACAGATACAGCTTTGGTTCATCTAAAGCGCCTTGCGGACCTTGTCCTGCTGGATAAAATTTACCCTTGTTGGTAATGCTACACCCTGTTTCATGCTTTATCGATGACAAAGTAGTGTACTTTGTGGCCTCCCATCTAACGACCTGAGGCAAGTGGTTGATCTGTACGATAGCATAGTACGTCGATGAACCATCTGCGCTTTCCGTTTTGTTGACTGTATACTCCAGTCTTGGGATGGTAACACCTTGCGAGTCATCGCTGCCGGTGTTTTCGTCCTGCAGCGCTGACTGGTTTCCGGTTGCCAATGCACCATCAACACCGTATTGCTTGCGTTCCTCGGTGAACTTTTGTTCATTTACCTTATCTAAATGCTCTAAACCTTTCCCTCCAAAACCCTTCACGATTCTATACTCCCCTGTCCTCAAACCAGCATTGAACTCTTCATACATTTGTTTTAGTTTCTGTATGGTCGAGGGATCATGATTGGCCAGCTCGTGGTCTCGCATGGATTTCATTAATATGTAAGATGCCGCAAGTTCATTGTTCATTAAGAGAGTAACAGCAGTGCCTTTATTGGTACCTCTTGCTGTTCTCCCTGTAGTATGAACATACTGAGCAAATGACTTGGCAGCATTGTAGATTACCACTAATGAAACTTCTGGAACATTGAGGCCGCGAGATAAAACCTCAGTACAAAGCAAAATACCGTTCTTAGTTTCCTTAAAGCCTTTCAGATTCCATGCTCGTTCGTTGTGTGGTTTACCAGCATGAATGGCAAATGTTGTGTAACTGCTAGATTCCAATCTGCCATATAGGATATCACATATTTGTTGGCTTGATACAAAAACGATTGTTTTACTATCTTCCTCTTCTCCAGGAGCACTAGGGGTAAAATCGAGCCACCTCAAAAGCGCCTTAAACTTTTCCTCCTCATTATCAAATAATTCCACCTTTTGCTCAATATTCTCATTGATTAGCGATTTTGAGTTGATTGTAATGTATAGAGGGTCATGTAGAATTTTGGAAGCAAAATTCTTTAGCTTAGTGGGAAAGGTAGCACTGAATAATACACATTGCTTATCGGGTCTAATACACTTCATAATTTCGTTTATTTGAGGTTCAAAACCTAAGTCAAAGAGTCTATCTGCCTCATCCATGACCACAAACACTAGCCTATTAAGTCGTAGGAGGTTGCCTGAATTTAAGCTCAATAGATCGATACAACGCCCAGGTGTAGCAACAATTATCTCTACACCTCTTTTGAGAGTATTGATTTGCTTCTTTAGCTCCGATCCTCCCGTACAACATATAGATCGTATATTTGGATTGCTTGCTGTGAACTTAAGAACTTCCTCATGTATTTGGATAGCCAACTCCCTGGTTGGAGCAAGTAAAAGTCCAATAGGCCCTGTTTCATCTGTGCTCAATGGCCTCTGCGAATTTAATTGCCGGAGGAGAGGTAGTAAGAAACAAACAGTTTTGCCTGAACCTGTTTTTGAGATGCCTATCACATCCATTCCAGACATAATAGCTGGTATCCCTTGTGCTTGTATAGGTGTAGGAGTGTTGAATTGTAGCTCTTCAACAATAACTTTCATAACATCTGTTGAAAGGCCTAAATGAGACCATTTCATTATTGGTCTGGGGCAAGGTCTTCCTTTTACAATAATATTATCAAGACTCAGTCTTAAATCCGCTACCTCTTCCTCAGACATCGAGCGAATGTCACCTGGTTCCTGGTAAAGGTCCTTTACAAAAGGCTCTAAATCCTCCTTTTTGTAACGTACTGTCTTCAGCTGTTTTTTTGCCTTGATCTTTGCTAGTCTTATAAACTCACTTTCAGTAGAGCTTTCAGCTCGTGCAGATTCATAGGATGCACCATCATCTTCATTATCTTGATCAAATATCTCTGTAACAACAGGACGGTTTACTGTAGAAATATTTGCCTCTAGGCTCTTCATAAAAGCATCTAGTGTATCTTCTTCTTCTTCTTCTTCTTGCACTTCTGCGGTCTTGATTTGTTCATTGCCGGGCTTATATAATTTAACTTTTGGAGCCTCCACTTCCTCTTCACTATCATACAGTATGGACCTTTTGATTTTCTTATGGGAAACTTGAGCTTTATGCGGTTCTGGTTTCACTACCTGTACATCCTGTTGTTTTTCACCGCTATTGGAATCTCCATTGTCGATCTTTTTAAGAATATCTTGCTCTTGCTTCTTTCGTTTCCAAGCTGCCAACTTCCTCCTCCTTTCTGCCAATTTATCAGTACCATTGGAACTCTGGCTTTCACTATCAGCGACTTTTGTATCTCTTACTTCAGCGCTTAAGTTATTAGGAGATTGGTGATCTTGCTGTTTCAGCAAATCGTGTTCTTGCTTCTTTTGCTTCCACTTAGCCAACCTCTCCTTTCTAGCTTTACTCAGATGGTCCGTATCTCCCGTCATACCAAGGTATAGAGCCTGAAAACAAGTTCTCTTGATTGTCTTTTTCAAAGGGTGTTGCTATACTTTTGTTCTTAGATTAAGCTAAAGTTTTCGCAGCCAACGTTGATATTTTATAACTTCACCGAAGAGAAGTTCAGAGAACCACCAAATAAAGAACGCTGCAAAATGGCTTTTAAACCAGAAAAGCCTGTATGGATGTCACAGGAGCAATACGATAGACAATACAGTCAATTCGATGAACCCAGCTCTAGTAATGAACCATCCGTGAAACCACCTGAATCCGAAAAGACAACCCCAGAAGGTAAGGAACACAGTACAACGATAGATAATAATGAAAGCGCTATTAGCAATGCCCAAACAGATGAGAAAGTACAATTTAAGATACAGAAGCGCAGACACCAGAATTATGTCCTTGAGGAGAAGAAGAGGAAGCAACAGCTGCATAAAATCAGAGAAGAGCAATTGAAACAACATGATATAGAAATGACAGCAAACAAGGTCGTTAATGTAGACCATATTGTGAGGCAGCACTACAATGAACGGACTTTTCATGCGAAAAGATTCAATAGGAACTTTTCTCCCATCATAAAGCTCCGAAACTTCAACAACGCCATAAAGTACATGTTGATTGACAAATATACTCGACCAGGTGATATTGTGCTTGAGTTAGGATGCGGAAAGGGTGGTGACCTTAGAAAATATGGTTCTTGTGGTATTTCTCAATTTATTGGTATTGATATATCCAATGAGTCTATCCGTGAAGCTCAAAGACGGTACCAAAATATGAGAGATTTAGACTACCAAGTTATCTTGATTACTGGGGATTGTTTTGGAGAATCATTAGGTGTTGCTGTACAGCCTTTCCCTGAGTGTCGGTTTCCATGTAATGTGGTTTCTACGCAATTTTGCTTGCACTATGCCTTTGAGAGCGAAGACAAAGCTCGAAGAGCAATATTGAACGTATCTAAATCCTTGAAAGTCGGTGGCTACTTCTTTGGCACGATACCGGATGCTGAATTCATCCGTTACAAGCTGAATAAGTTTCCAAAAGAAACAGAGAAGCCATCATGGGGCAATTCAATCTACAAAGTGGCTTTTCCTAATAATTTATATCAGATGAATGACTATGAATTTGAACAGCCTTTTGGTAATATGTATACCTACTGGTTGGAAGATGCTATTGACAATGTTCCTGAATATGTAGTGCCATTTGAAACACTAAGAAACTTGTGCGATGAATACGGTATGGAATTAGAAATGCAAAAGCCATTTAACAAATTTTTCGTTGATGAAATACCTCATTGGATGAATAGATTCTCACCAAGGCTTAGGGAGGGCCTACAAAGGTCAGATGGAAAGTATGGAGTGGAGGGTGATGAAAAGGAAGCTGCCTCCTACTTCTACACAGTATTTGCATTTAAAAAAGTACGCGAGTACCTAGAGTAAATAATAACACTTTCCCATTCTCGAAGAACCAGTTATTAGAAATTGAACTCTATTACGTATAACATAGGCATATATGCAGGTGCCTATAACATAAACTAAAAAGTAGTTAGCATGGTTAAGGTCATCACAAGGCAGTGGTGACTGTCATGGTTTGTGAGTTTACCAACATTGTCGGTGGTAAACCACTTAACCAAAGATCTAGATCTTCAACGTAGCGCAGACTAGAATCCTTATCTTTATGTGTTCCTAAGGGTGGAATTGGCAAAGTAGAGACGATCAACCTGGATTTGCATGAAACCTGATTCATCATATCGTTTAAGATCAGATGTTGGGCCCTGCTTGGAATACTATTGAAAGTAAGCTCAGAGAATTCCTCTGGTGAACTGCTATTTCCCAAGCCAGATGAGAGTGGCGAACGAGATCCTCTGTTTTTACCTAATTCCTCGGTTTCGTCGAGTACGGGAACTAAAGATGGCTGTTGACCAGTTGAATCCTCTATCACCTTTGTTTTTGGAAGAGCATCGCTAGAGAAAACGGGCATTAGGGATCTAATCGATTTATCATCCCTGAATTTCGACCGTGATTTTATAGTTTTCATGGTACGTTCAGTAGGGCACTTCTGAGCTATGTCGTCTTCGAATGGTAAGATAGACACTGAGAGTCCAAAGAAGTCGGTCGCATCGTCTTCATCGGTATCATAGAACAATAAAGTTGACGGATCATCAGGAACAGGGATATTTGGATTCATGGTTAGCGAGATACCCAGCCTTTGAAACTTCGAAACATTATACTCATTCCTACTTGTTGCTGAGTTTGGTATTGCTATTTCTTCACTTGCAACGAGGAGCTTACGTGAGATCCTATTATTGCGCCTTGCTTCAACTAGATTTCGCCACCAGTCATCATCTCGCAATATACCGTTGACGTACTCGAAATGCTCGTCATTTCCCTTGACAATTGTATTATATACTTTAAAGCGGTCCAAAGATAGCACCAATGTTTCTGCTTCTATCCTCAAGATAGCTAAAAGGCTTGTAATCCTCTTCTTTTCATCACTTCTCTCACTTTCACTTTCTACAAACACAATAACCCGAAGCTTATGAGTACGCTTCCAATCAGGAACAGTAACTAGTATGGCCCCTAATTGTAAAATTAATGTGTAGGTATCGAAGTTCGTCGTAACGATCGCCTCTGAAGAAGATTCTTTAACCATCCTGGCTGACATTTGGATAGGATATAAATCAATGAAATGCATCTCCGACCGATCATATTTAGTTGGTAGCACTAGTCCCTTGAACCCATGGGCAACTGCAATTGTGCTTTGCATCAAAGACAAATCTTCAATGATTTGCACCCATTGCTGAATCTTAATTTTAAGCTCATTTTTGCATTCGTCAGTGGGTAAGCTACCAATGTAGTCCGGCAATTGGCTCTTCATAGAGCGTTCCCGATTAATTGAAGCAGAATATGGCTCCATTCTCATCAGTTCATTTGGGGATAGATTATTAAATGATCTCTTCTTGCTCTCATAGTAATTAGCAATATCAAAAAATCCAAGAACTGTAATATTTGGTTTCATGCCACCTAACCCAGAACCTAGGTAAACATTTCTTACACCCCATGGTAAAGTCGGTCCTGTACCAATATGAACAAATGCTTTGATCTTCGCCATATCACGAATTTTTACCCACGCCTGAGTTTGCTTCCGCAACTCGTTGAACTGCACCTGGAAATTATTACTGACAGTAACATGGCCAAGTATATAGAGGCCACCTTTCTTCAAATGATTGCAAAACCTAATCAAGTTCCAACTAGTACGGGGATTATCAACTAATAGAAGTACTTGGGGACGCCAGTATTTTATATTATCCTGTCTCAAACGTAGTAGATATTTCCGCACTTGGTGATATATTAACGATTGTGAGACATAACCCCAAGGTTTTGGTGGACAAGTGTAGTGGATAAGTAAAAACAAAAGAACCAAAGAAAGCATCACAATTGAAGCACTAATTCCATCAACAATAAACATTGCTATAAGACAAGAACAGCTTCCAGCAAGAGCAGTGTAACGATCGAACCACTTGAAAGATGGTCTGAAGTTTGGGGCAGACGATATTTCAAGAAGGAAGCAAGCCAAGTTCATTACAATGAAGGTCATTAGGAAAGTCATTGTGATAAAAGTTGCAATTTGGTTGACATCGAAAAATAGGCATGACTGTGTTAAAAGCCAAGAAAACAACAATGAGAACATGGGCCTATTCTCAAAAAGTGACAGCCCGGGGATTATTTGATCTCTCGAGATGGCTTCAAGTACATAGGCGGCGCCGACAATGCCCACAATTATCGAGAACAGTGATGTGGAAAGCTCGCCAACGAATATGAAGATCTGTGCAATCGAAACAGTCTGAATGATTTGTACGTCTTTATACAACGATTCGCGAGGAACTGAAACCCCAAGGGAAAGGATAACTAGTGTATAGCATGTAAAGGTGAGAAGCAATCCCCATAATGTCCCCTTAGGTATGGACTTCGATGGTTTCCTCAATTCACTACTCATACCAGCCCCTGCAAATATACCAGCTGTTGCAGGAAAGAAAACCCCGAAAAGGTTCTGAAACGTTTCTGTACCCTTTAACACAGATCCCGCTGCGCCTTGTGTGAGGTGAGGATAGAGGTTATCATAGAAAGTTTGCCAAGATGGTCCAGTATAAACAATGTCTCCTCTAGTGAAGGGACGAACAACTAGAGCAGAAAAGGGAATTGACATAGTAGATATTAACAACAACCAATACAAAACATTTCCTGCCCTGGATATACTGGCAGACCCTACCAGTGAGATACCTAAACATAGAAGAAGTATAACAGTGGAGTAAGCAAATTGAAACCAATGTCCCCTTGGTAATAGCCCAATGAGTGATGGTGTCGTGGAATCATCAGGTAACCCAAAACTGTATAGGAGTGGCTCAATTAGACCAACTGCATTCATACCACTATTAAGAATCTGGCCTAGAAAGAAAATAATTCCAATAGACCCACCAAACTCAGGCCCTAGACAGCGTGAAATCATGTAATACGCACCACCGCCACGTACTGTTCCATTGGTGGAAATTGCTGAGATACTCAAGGTTGTCAAAAGATCAATACCATAAGACATCACCAAGAGAAGGACCGTTCCCAAGATTCCCATCTGGCCAAGAATGAATCCAAAACGTAGAAACATCAATATAGAGAGCACATTCAATGTGGTGGGGACGAAAACACCATCAAAAGTCCCTAGTTTATTTCTATTTGGATTGTCTAAATCATATTTGGAAGACGTTCTATGCTGTTCTGGTGTCTCTTGGTAAGTGAAGTATGTGACTGCCTGATCTTGTCCTGAAAGCAGTGAAAGCTCAGATTCTGATCTGTTCTGTGCTCCATGAATATCAGGATTTTTGTAAAATCTCGACATAGCCTACGCCACTGCTATTCACGTTTCTTAAACCAACTGAACTCAACTATTGACGATCAACACTTATCCACTACGTTCCAAGTATATAAGGGTATTAGCCCAGTCGATTTTCACCTCCACAATACCACTTTCGTGCTTCGCTCCCAGCTATGCACTTTACTAGATTGTTGTTGTCAGAGGCGATTCAACAATAAGGAAAAATAGCATGAGACGTACAGGAAGACCGACTAGATAATAGTAAAACACTAAATTTCCACTGTTAACTTGGCCATGTTGTGACAATCAGCCTTTATAAAGAAATGTAGATTAGATCTCCTGTTGTAACCACGAATAGTTGTCAAGTTTGTCAACTTTGCTTGTTTTTATCTTTAGAGTAAAAGTCCGTGCTTTCAATATTACAACTTTTAACAATTAGCCTGCCTGGAGAGTGGCAAATACAACTCAACAGAACATTTCAAAAAAGAGAGGAGCAATAAAAATGACTAGCGTTAAAAAGGTGCTTGAGTTTCATCCTAATGAGAAGATATCACTGCCTATCGTTAAGTTCCCACCCTTCAAACTGCGAGCAGCCTTGGTGGAGAAAGATCCAGTCGTGTGGGCTCACCTCTTAGAAACTTACATAACTTATTTGCAGTATTTGTTAGCAGATGCACGGCTAGATAAATTGGATGAAGTCACTAGTGATCAATTGATTATATTTGTAAGGACTTACCTTCATGAGATGGCTGAAGAAGAAGGTAAGTTGCTTTCACTGGGTATGAACTTAGAAGTGACGAATCATTTAAATGAGCTACGAAGTTGGATCTTTGCTTTGGTAAGAAGCTGTGGACTATTGCACCTGCAGATATTCTCGGAAACCTTATGGGATCTAGTTAAACTATATGTGGACGAATTTCCAGATACAGTGCGCGGGTTAATAAATGGTAAATTACAACCTTCAATAAATACACAGAAGGCCAATCTAAACAAGATATACCAAGTTCAACAACATGTCAGACATTTGCTTGAGGGTGGCATCTTCTCCAGAGTTGATCTTAAGGCACTTGAGGTATTACTTTCTCGTGATAAAGGAAAGAAGGAAAAAGGGTTTGCCGATGAATTTCTAACAAGAGAATGGTCAGAGTTGCTGGAAACATTGTACCTCAAAAATCCACAATCTGCTCTTGAAGACTGGTGTAAGAAACTAGCTATATTGACGTTCTTATGCGCTTCTGAAGATCGGTTGGTGTCTTTGCTAGAAGAATTGGGCATCTCAAAACCGGACACCCTAGGCCGTTATCCACTAATTGGTTCACTATTACTCTCTACTGGCTTCAAGAAGAGGTTCCCAGGGCTATCGAGTAGGGTTTCATTTTTAAGATTACTTGAACATGCAGATGACGTTGAACCCTTAACTACCAATAGCAATCTCTCTTTGCTATTTACGAGTGAAGAGAAAGCAGCTGTTACTGATTTATTCCCAGCTATCACGGAACAGCAGCTTACTTTGTTGTTCAGTGAGTACGGTAGTTTGGACGTTGTGATTGATGTTTTATTGGACGATCCTTCGATGTTAGAAAGAATGCCTAAAAGTGCGGTAGTAGTGGATGACACTGTTGACAGGCATATCACCTCTAAGCAAAGAAAGGAGCTTAAAAGGAGCGACCTAATACAGCGGGATATAGATAATAAATTATCACATGTCCCAGATGAGGTCCGGAATAAGACTTTAAACAGAGCCTTACAACTTTTGTACTCCACTTATGAAGACGAGCGGGATGATACATACGATGAGGCCGATGTCGCTAAACCCACACCAGAGCGCATTGATGTAGATGCAGAACCCTCAAAAGAAAAGACAACTTACGACGAGGTGGAGGCATACCTATGGGATATGTTGAAGAAGGACAAAACTCTATTTGAGAGAAGGCAGCGAGGAACTTCCGTTCGTAAAGAGCTCAAGAGGATAACCTCTTGGTCTGATGAACAGATAGAAGGCTGGGCACGTATGCTAGAACGTAGTCCACAACGTGCTCAGCTCCTAGAAGAGAAATTCATGTTCCGTGGGAATGTTCGTACAGGTAAGACATCCTATGTTAAAAGTAAAGATACCGCTGCCAATCCTACCACTAACAAAGGACCTATGAGTACCGTATTCTCCGTAAGAGACTCGAAGCAGGTTCTACGGCCTGGAAAGAGCAAATCTACTCGTGGCTCAAATCATAATAGGAAGGCAGGTCATGCCAAGAAATTGAACCGTGCAACTGGCGCATAAAGCTAACAATACTAAGTATAGTTACATTTACATTCACTAAGCTAGAAAGAAACTAATAATGATAACGTTATAGAACTTCGCAAGATTATACCTTCTGTCTCTTCCCCCTCGTATCTAGTTCGGTCCATAACTCATCTGCGTCGGCGTCTTCCTCCTCGGGAGATTTCTTAATAAACCTTTTCTTCTTTCTACCTGGGACATCCACTTCTGGGTACTCAATATCTGCGTCTTCTAGCATCAGAATGTCAGTTATCTTACCTCCTGTGAATACTTTTAATACTCTGTCCCTCTTCTTCAGGTCGAAAACCCGAACATATCTATCTAAACCACCTTGCAATAAATATCTCTGGTTATAAACCTTCGCCACGCAAGAGAACCCTGTGATATCCCCATTACCAAACTTTCCCAGTAACTCACCGTTTGTACTAAAATGGTATATGTTTTTCTTGGTGTCAGTAGTGATGAATGATATTTCGTCGACACTAGCATGACGTGCATTACCTAGCGCACTTACGTTTCCCACAACCTGCAAAGAAGCTAGAGGCTCCCTATTTGGCAACAGGTCTAAGGAATTCATCGGCTTACGGCCGTGAGAAGTACGATAGAAACGAAGATGGGAATAGCGACTAACACTGATAAATTCGTAGTTCAGTTTTCCTTCCTCGGACACTTTATTTTTCTTTAGAAATCTCAAACCAATAGGCCATATGGGTACCTTGAGATCAAGCTTGTCGTTAGGAACATTTTTAGATGCCCATATTTGAGTTAATATCGCTAAATCCTTTGATAGCTTCACAAGCTTAATCAAGTTCTCTTCACCACCATACGCAAAAACATATTCTTTATATTCCTCCTCCAAATCGTACAATTGCAAGAACTCGATAGGTCCCTTCAGTTCATGAGAGTGTCTCTTTATCAACTTCTTATCTTCAATTTCAATCAGATGTAGCAAGCCAGTCCGAGTTGCCACTACGAACATATTGTCTTTTGCTGGCAAAGCATAGAGCTCAACAACACTATCAACAAATTTCGAGCGCTTTTGAGACTTTTTCGAGTATAATTCCACTTTCTCATCATCGAACAAAGAATCCAAAGAATCCAGAAGTTCAAAAGAACTGGCTTCAAATTTAGGCAGCGTTTTTTCGCTAGGTTCTCTCATTTCACGCTTAGAGCCCAGCAATTCTATTGATCCATCACAACGTACAACTAGAAAGAGATTCTCATCTACTCGAAGTATCTTCTCAACATATTTTGAATAACCTTTTGATAAATGAGCTTCCAGATGTAGAGGTTGCAAGGCGGTTTGCACAGATGTATCGCAACCACGGTTTGCAATCAACTCCTTGATACAACCACTATCTGCAGATGCTAGTAACAACCGCATATTGTCCTTATTATGCAATACCTCAAAGAATATGCTTTCTCTCGAGACGAGGTTGCGATGATCTCGCCTTTATAGAATAGAGACTTCCAAAACTACAAATTTTATAAAACATTTTGCACGAAGGCATTTTCGCTTTTTAGCCAAAAAAGGGTCAAATGGGAGAAACGTTAGCAAGCTAGGAGTACATATTGAACAGCTACAATTTAGCCGTTAATCCACCCCATATCATTAGTAGAGAGTCTCCTAATGTCTAGAGTTAGTGCTACATTTAAGTTGGTTAAGGCGCCTATTTATTCTCACTGTTTCAGCGCGGACAGAACCCTTTTGGCTATAACTTGCGAGTCGAATTGTTATATTTACAAGCTTGGGAGGGGCCAGCCAGAATTGGTTGCCACATTAGCTGATCATGACAAGACTGTTACTGCAGTGGATATCTCTATTCATGGACGTATTGTCACTTGCTCTCAGGACCGTAACGCAATTGTATGGGAACCGTTGTCAGATGGTACATATAAACCCACTCTAGTGCTTCTGCGTATCAACAGGGCAGCGACGTGCGTGAGGTGGGCAGCCAATGGCTATAAGTTTGCAGTGGGGTCTTCTGCTCGCATAATTTCTGTCTGCTACTATGAACAAGAAAACGATTGGTGGGTTTCCAAACACATTAAGAAACCGATCAGATCTACTGTTAATACCATTTCGTGGCATGATAACGGGGTCCTTTTAGCATGTGGAGGAACGGATGGTTATGTTCGTGTCTTTTCAGGCTTCATCAAAGGGTTGGACAAAAAGGAGCAAGTTGCAGGCTCACCTTGGGGAGAAAAGTTTCCGTTTGGCGCTCTAGTCAGTGAATGGTATCAGGGCTCCTGGGTCTATGATGTGAAGTGGCATTCTGAAACCGAACGCTTGGCCTATGTTGCTCATGACGGCACTTTAGGTGTTGTGGGCTACAACAGTGATCCTCACGTTGTGGAAGGGCCAGAGGGCTTGCCTTTCAGAGCCTTAGTGTGGATTGATGCGCATTCCATATTGTGCGGGGGATATTCTAGCCATCCTGTGCTATTCGCTGAGACATCATCTGTTTGGACCTTTGCAGACCATATTGATAAGGCAAACGCGCCATCTCTCCCTCCTGGTGTCGGCTTGGACAGCGAAGATGGCGAAGATGAGGCTTCCTTTGGTATCTCTGCTTTGAAGAAGTTCAAAGAGTTGGATTTGAAAGGAAAGGTCAGTGTTCAGCAGGAAAAATCGACCCATGACAATGCTATTACTCAACTTGCTCCCTTCAGCTCCTCCGGCAGTAGAGTTACACAAGTCTCCTCCTCTGGACTAGATGGAAGAGTTGTTATATATAACCTATGAATTCATTTGAGAACTTAGCTTGGATTTACCTATATCATATCACCGTATATAGATATGTAACGCAAGTACACGATGCACTCTGCCCTGCAGGTGCAGTGGACTAAACGCTACGGTTCATATTTAGTTGCTGAACTAGTGAGTACACACTACCTTTCATCAAGGTGCTAACAAGCGCGATCTTAACCTCAATTTCACGCATTTGCGATAGAACCTGCTCCGGATTGGTATCTTTGTCTTTGTTCAATTGCAAAAGAGTAGCGTCCAGCTCATGTAAACAATCAGCAAGGTTGCGGTATTTCTCTAATACAGACCTCTGCAAAGCCGTCAACCCCTCAGACATTGCAGTTTAGCACAGTAGCTGAGATTATACCGTTCTTGTTTTATGGGGGGTCTATGGCAGTTTTGTTTTATTAGATTTCGAAAAAAAGAGATAAATATTATTTCGCTGTTAGTGTTTGGTCAATAAGATAGAAACCCCCTGCGGTGAGGCTATAGAGATCGTCAATAATGTCTCAGCAACAGCAAAATCCTCAGCAGCAGCAATCCTATACCATATGGTCTCCTCAAGATACTGTTAGAGATGTTGCGGAATCACTAGGTATTACAAACGTTAGTGACGATGTTTTAAGATCTTTGGCAATGGACGTGGAGTATCGTATTCTGGAAATTATAGAGCAAGCTGTGAAATTTAAGCGCCATAGCAAACGTGACGTACTTACTACTGATGATATTGCGAAGGCCTTGAGAGTTTTGAATGTGGAGCCTTTATATGGATACGAGGATAACTCGGCTCGTGACAAGGAGGTCACGTTTTCCAAAGCAACAGCACAAGGTGGTCAAGTTATGTACTATATGGACGATGATGAGGTTGATTTTGATAAGTTAATAAATGAGCCACTTCCCCATGTTCCCAGGTTGCCTACGTTCACTACTCACTGGCTAGCTGTTGAAGGTGTTCAACCTACTATACCTCAAAATCCAAATCTCAATGACCTACGGATGACACAACTTCCTTTGACAAGAGGGGCTATCGTTACCGCGTTGAATGATACTTCTATTCAAACCTCAATGTCTGAGGAGAAATCTGAGCATGTGTCGCAAGTGAAACCGGGACAAACAAATGAAATAAAACCTCTAGTGAAGCATGTTCTTTCCAAAGAGCTGCAGATATATTTCAATAAGGTTGTCGGTGCGCTGACCTCCAAAGATCAGACTCTCAACGCACAACATATGAAGGCAGCTGCGTTAACATCTTTGAAGTTGGATACTGGCCTGCATCAGTTGGTTCCCTATTTCATCCAGTTCATCGCGGAGCAGATTACACATAATCTAACAGATCTTGATCTTTTAACAACGATGCTGGAGATGATATACTCATTATTGAGTAATCAGTCTATATTTGTGGATCCTTATATTCACTCCTTAATGCCTTCTATCCTCACACTGTTGCTCGCCAAGAAATTGGGTGGAGCTCCTGCTTCTGCTTCGCCAGAGGATGAGGACGACTTTTTAGAAAAGACCAATGCGCTACGTGACTTTGCAAGTACCCTGTTAGAGCATGTTTTGAAGAAGTTCCCACAAATCTACAAGTCATTAAAACCAAGAGTCACTAGGACACTTTTGAAGACGTTCTTGGATTCCAATCGGTCTTTTGGAACATATTATGGCTGTATACGTGGGGTTTGCGTCCTAGGGAACGAAACTATACGGTTTTTCCTCGGTAACTTACAAAACTGGGCTAAGCTAGTGTTTGAGGAAAACAATGCATCACTGGATACACTACAGATAAAAGAGACATCTAAAATGTCGAAGAAAGAGGTTGAGTTCCTTGCTGATGTTATTGTAAAATCTTTAGCTTTACTAAAGTCGGACTTGCCGGAAAACTACATGCCTACAACAGAGAAAATAACAGATGCAGATAAGTCTAAGTTGCTAGAAAAGGTTGGGGTTACTATTACTAGTGTCCTGCTAACAAAGGCAGATGCAAAATTAATCATGGATGCAGTTTTCTTTGGAGAAGTTTGAGTAAGCACTATTTTATTATAGAAGGATATTTTAGCTTTGGATATTAGCGCCAAGGTTGTAATAAACATTGAATCGTGATATAATTCATCATGAAAAGGTAACTTTTTTATGAAGGTAGGAATAGTTTACGACGAACCGTCCTAGGCTTCTCATTAAAGCTATGAGATATAGTCTTCTGTAGCTTCTCTATAGGTTTTTCGTCTATTATCTTGCCTGTTGATACAACATCCGCTGGTGTTTGTACTAAAGTCTGTGTGGGGGTTTCTTGAATAGATTGTAGCTTCATAGCAGGTGTTGAATCTATTCGCGTACGGGCATTTGCTGGTGTTTCTGTAAGTTCTACTAAAGGAGATTCAACTACTTGAGGCATCTTCACTTTTTTTTGCCTCAAAAGCGGTTTTGCAGGTGTTGCCATTACCTGTACAACCGAGTAATCCTTATCATTATCACCTTTATTTTCGATGGGGTATTCTAATTGACGCTTACCAACCCGTTGAAAGGATTGTGTTACTAGCTTCGTTGTGTATATTTCATTACCTTTTTTAGCAGATACCTTGTAAATGTCTTCGGTCATCAATGCTTTCTTCGTGACCTTGTTAGATTCTAATGCAGATGCTGGAAGCTGTCTTTTCTGTAGCCTGTTTAGTGCTAAATCAGAGGAGCTCTTGGAATGCATTAGTGGTCGCCTATTCAACGAGACACCTGACTTCAGGAACTCGGAAAGGTTTGAGTTTGCTTTGGGTTTAAGAAGACTGGTCATTTCCACACCATTGCAATCAGGAGTTGTTCCAAGAGATGGTGATCTAGGCGAACTAGAACATGCAGGTGATGAAATGGAGCTTCTTGTTGATGCAGAAGTGCTGTCTTGTATGCTGCTTGTATTGAATTTCCGTTGAGCGGGGATGCTGTGCAAGCTTGGGCCCTTTATCTTCTTGGCAATAAAGGAAACCGAATATGGAGTTTTCTTGGACCAATATGGTATAAGAACATAGCTAACAAACCCGGCAGACGACGTTTCCTTCCCTTTATTTAGCATGCCTTCTTTTATTTCGCGTATCGTTTGTTCCGGGGTTTGCTCCTGCTTTAGCTCGTTAACTTTAGATAATGATGGCTCCGAGCTAAGGAGAATGTCCATAATAGCTATCTTATCAAGTATTATATCCAACTGTTCGCATGTGTCCAGTTTCCTCTTCCTAGATTTGCTTGCTGCTACTTTAGATCTCCTCCGATCCATGGAATTGGCTTTAGAAGCATTTACTGACCTCGCCTGTATACTATGTTGGTAGCTCTTTTCAAAATTCTTCAGGCGGAAATCCAAATCTCTATCTGCAATAATCTCCAACAGTAATATGACTTGTAATTTGAGTTCACGGGCCTTAAGAATTGTTACAAGGTTGCGGTTATGCGTTATTTGATCTTTATCCTTTTCAGTAGCAGTAACTTTAAAAGAATCTAGGATGTAATTTCTGAGAAGCTTAGTTGCATGTTCTGGTAATGCCTGGGTTATGAGCTCTTGATGTGTAGGATCGTACCGATTATCGAAGTCCATGATATCTAAAAGCATTGACGATATGGCATCAATATAAGATATATCTTTTGTATTATTGCATATAAGCCTTAGTCTAGCTAACTTTGATTTCACAAATAGTGCCAATGGAATCTTTACATGGAATAAAGCCTCGTAATACTTTTTGCTAATGTAGCTGAGTGGGTTCAAAGTTGCATCCCCGTCGTGGNTTTTTCCTAGCATTGGTGTACTAGTAAGAGGCGGTTTCATATCGAACTCAAGCTGTTCTTCCTCATTCATCTGGGGATCGCTGTACAATTCCTCTCTCCAAGCATTAAAAAAACTGGGAATAGACAGCTTCTCCCACTCAGAAAAGCTGTTCACATTGTATTGGGTGGGTTGCTGAGGTTCAGGGAGAGAATGACTTGAAAGGTGTGCTGCAGATTGCATCATGTTGCCAGGGTTCTCTACGCACCACAACACCCAGTTATCCCCATAATACCTTTCTATTATACCCCAAACCCCTTCTAATGTACCCAGTAAATGCTTCATGAAGACAGCCGATTTACTTAAGGTCCTTATCAAGTCCTTAGGTATAGCATCCGAATTGATAACTATGGGATTTTCCTCCTTAAGGTTGATACACTCTGGCACCTTCAGAAAAGAGCCTATCAAGTAGCAGTCCTTCAAATCCATCAACTTACACCGTGCAGTTATTGGGTTGGCCTTCTCTCTCTTAACTCATAACCTTTTGATGTATTGTCTGAAGTTGAAAAGCTTTGCAGAAGTCGCGTTTTGAATATCAAGTACGGCTACAGAGGTCGATTACGAATGCAAACCCAGCTATTGACAACATGAAAGAAATCGTCGGTCTATACTATTACATACGCTGTTTCCTTCTTTCTGCCAGAATTTAATAACTGTGCAGTTTACGGAGGTACCTACATACTAGACTATGTGTATCTTATCAGAGGCGTCAGTGTTTACACAATCCATTGTGCAATTGCTTCTGGCGCAGTTGATTCCTTTTATCGATGTCAATTTTATTGTTGATCATCATTAAGGCAGTCTGACTTCCTATTGGAGTACCAATTATTGTCAACTTACGTTCATTCAAGCCAATGACTGGTTCGGATACTTGAATTGAGCAACCCGTGGATTCCTTGATCTGAGTAATACTTTTCCCACCCTTTCCAATAACATTTCCAACCATTGAATCCTCAATGAATATCTCTTGCACTATTGGAGCAAGTTGAGCCTGGGGACTTATATTGTCGACAATGCGAACATGGGGCAAGGGAACACCTCCAGCGACGGCCAAAGTATGGCGGCAAGAGGGATCCAAGGAAAGTCCTGCTGTATTACCTGGCATGTATGGTTGGTATATAACTTCATTTGTGGTCGGTCGTAAAGGCGGCGACATACGAGATCTGGATCTTTTAGTTTTGTCGCCAGGATGGTATTGATGGTGCTGCTGGTGCTGAATAGCGATGCCATATTTATTGACCAGAACCGAATTTAAAGGGCTGGGTTGGTAAAATATAGTTTTCTTGACTTTATATTTAGCTTCGCATTCTAGTATGGTTTGTCCAACATAATACGTAGCAATATGAATGGCGTCTGCAACACCGGTAATGCACAATACTCTATCATTGGACATTGGTAATTGCTGTGGACCTGCAACTAACCTTGCAGCACTAAGGTCTTCAATCTCCCTGAGACGAGAACCTTGCTTTCCAATAATATGCCCCATTAAATGATGGGGTATCAATAGGTTCATGGTAAGGGGTAGAGATCGCTCATTAGACTCACGGTCATCTTCATCGTTTATAGCTCGCGAAATCTTACCAAAGGCCTTTGCAACATCCTCACATGATCCACTCAGATATACAACCCGTTCTGGGACACCTCTACTATTTTCAGACACGTTTATCCTAGTCCTAGTCTCTTCCTTAATACGTGAAATACGTTCACCCTTATGGCCAACAACCATAGAAGCATGTTTTACCAAACATAGCATTCTCATACGTATATAGTCCGATTTCTGACTAGCATTTGGAGATTCATCATCCAATGCAACACGTTTAATCTCGGCGTCCAGTGACTTTTCATCATCGTCGGGTTTTCTCTTGAGGACGTTTGGAGAAATGCAAAAGTTTTCCACTTCACTCATGCTTCCTATTAGTCCTTCCTGCCCCAGATCTGGCCTGTAAACTAGTCCTCAATCGTCTGCTAAATTCTTCTTTAGATAGTCGGTTCCTACTCCCACTTAATTGTTCAACGATCAGGGAGCGAGAAATATTAAGAAACTAACATCCACTTGTTCAAGTCACGCAACCGAACGTTGCATACTAAGCAGGTATGGATGAAGTGGAACCAGCAAATACATTATTCAACGAAGAGGATTACCGGGAGTCAGAAGATGAGGACTTCGATCCCTCCAAAGCACCTGTGGCAGGAGAGGCGGCGGAAAGCGGAGATGATGACGATGATGAATACAAGGAAGGAAAGGACGATGAGAGCGGCCAGTACGACTATTCGAATATTGTGAGTGATGAGGGTGGATTCATAAAGACACGTCGAGCCAAAAGGGAGCAAGCCCTCCTTGATAAAAGCTCCAAGTATGAGAAGCTGAGTGCATTGCCTGTTTCATCGAACGCAGTACAGTTATGGGAGACTCTAAAAGCAAAAAGTAATGAGCAGCTACGCACTAAACGCTCAGTTATGACTAGTCAAGATGTGGATGAGGATCAGGAGCACCAGGAGGAGAAAGTGCTAATAGATAGAGTTTATAGATTCGCCGGAGAAGTTGTACGAGAGAAGAAATGGGTTCTGAAATCAAGCGCGGAGGGCCAAGAATATCTCAAATCATTGACATTCAAGCAAGAGCAGAAGGCAAAGGAGCCTGTATCAAAGGATGCTAACTTTAATAGCAATCTTCGAAGGCCATTAAAGAGACCACCGCTTTTAGAACAGATTATCTCCGGAGCAATAAAGCCAAAGCTCACAACATTGGAAAAATCTAAACTAGACTGGGTATCGTATGTTGATAAAGTTGGTATAAATGAGGAGCTACGGTTGCATAATAAAGATGGTTACTTAGCAAAACAAGATTTCTTAAGTAAAGTTCAGCAGGTGGAGGATGAACAATACAAAGCTATGAGGCAGAATGAAATCAAGCAACGTACCATGACAGGCATGTAACATTTTTACAGCAGTAACGTCTTCTCTATAGTATTCTAGGATAAATAAGTGCTACTAGGCTAGGTTATAAAAGCGTTTTAATATTTTAGAAGTGGGGAAGGTTCAGTAACGTGAAAACCATATTGAAGATGCTGCAAACACCTTCACCGAGAACCAGCCCGGAACTGAAAACAATCATCTTACTTTTAGTTGCCATATTACCTTCATGCTTCTTTATCCAGAAGTATGCAATTATACCACCCAGCATCCTTGCAAAGGAAAAGCTAGGTGAATTGTATATCCCAACGCCAACCGCAACGCCTGATGGAACATAAACAGACCATGGTATACCAAATCCATTAGAACAATGTTTAATAAATGAAATGACAGCAAATATACCACCAATTAAGATAGAAAATTGCATTGCATGCGGAGGAAGACCTTGGCCAGTAACTAGTCTAGCACAGTCAATCCAGACTGCAGCAGTAGGCACGCGAAACTGTTCGCTCGGAATAACATAAACTTTATTATAGCAGATGTATACCAAACTAGAGAGAAAAATTGACCACAATGCACCCACTAATTGAGCAATGAATTGAGCCCTTGGCGATGCACCAAGTAAATGACCAGTTTTGAGATCCTGCATCAGGTCACCTGCCTGCTGTGCCCCAGCTTCTGCAACTCCACCAGCAACTAGGTTGAGAAGAACTGCACCTCTGTGGTTTTTAGGAACAATGAATGCAAAGATAACTTGTGAAAGTTTACCGATTCCACTTACAGGGTTCAAGTCAGTTTCACCTAAAGCGCGAACACCCAATATTGAAAGAAATATGGCCACAATCAATGCAGATGTAACAGCATATAGTGGTATAATATCAGCTCCAAACAAATAGACCAGTGAAGAAATACAGACTATGCTGGATAATATTAATCCGCTAATAACTATAGTAAGTGGGACCAAATATTTTGGTTGCACTTCAAAGTTTTGATCTGTACCGATCAGCTTAATAGAACCCTGATCTGGCTGAGACTGTGCATCAAGAGCCAACTGTTCTTCTGCAATCAAAGAATCCATACTATCTTTAGTAATAGGGTCTAAAAACCGTGTATTCTCCGAAAGCAGCAGCTTCAAGACTGTTCTTACCAACATTACGATAAAACCAACCAAACTGTCGACAACCATAATTGCAAGAGCAATCCACATTAACCAGCCCTGAATACCATGTTCCCAATCATTTACCGACGAATCTGGGGAAACCCATCGCATATACCTTGCAATAGGTGCTAAAATTGCCCAACCAAGTAAACAGCCAAAAAATATATTTGAGACAGTGGGCAATCCCATTATCATACCTTGACCTATGTATGCAGGAGAAAATTGAACATTCAGCAAATAGGTTTTAGAAAGATGATTCCCAAAAAGAGGCAGTTCCTTGAGTAGAGGAATAAAATATGTGGCTAAAGTATAAAAAGATGATGCCATAAATGTCCATGCCAGAATCCGCACATTCTCTCTATAAGTTCCACCACTCATAATCTTTTGACGCATTGTGGGTGCAGAGGTTGATAGGTAGGAAGGGCTGTCGTTTACGCTCTCATACTCATCGGCAGTAGGAGCACGACCGCTAGATGCAAGTAAAGGTGATGTTTCACGTCCCCGACCCATTCCAGCATGCAAGGAAAGTCTATGTTCTCTCATCAACCTAAGATCATCTATTGACACCTCATGGAGTATGTCTGATCCGTGTAGAACCGCAATTAATGTTGCAGTAGCACTCCCGCTGGGAAACGGTAGCTTCTCTTGCACAATTACATGTTTTCTTAGAGGCACAGCGAAGAAGATGCCAAAAAATGCCAGTGAAGTAGACCAAAGTATGAGCTGATAGAATGGGAAGCTTTCGCCTTCGCCTCGGGTCCATCCACTCTCCTCTCTTGTTAGCAGCTTCTCTATAGCAGGAATTATCCCAACAAATCCATATGCCAAAGGACCAGTTCCTACCGCGACAGCTATACTTTGTAAATAGACATTTTCTACATCTGTGAATGGTTCATAGTCATTGAACAATAACGGCCACAGATTCTTGAATATTGCACATCCAAGAAGTGCACTAGGCAGCGACATCATGGAGACCCAGCCTGTCTGCAATCCAAACTGAAAGTTTGAAACCAATACTAGTGAACCAACGAACAGCCCAACCACTGTTGACCGGAGAGTCGCCTGCCTATATGAAGGCTTATTGCCGATAGGCGCCTCCGAGACAGCCATATCTATCTTCCAGTTCGCCTAGCTTAGTTTACTGTACTGTAGAAAGCAAAAGATAACTGTTAATGGTTGATTTTGTCTTTCTCGGCGAACTCTAGTATACAACGGGAAGAAGTACAACTACATTGTGATTTGTAATACAACCGGTAAAAAAGGTGGGAATGAAATAGGACTTAGTAATAAGAAGTCGAAGGGACAGCAGGAAAGGAAGAGCTAGTAGCTTCCATCACTAGATTCCCTTATGCAAGAAGTACGTACGCTAAGGAGATAGAAACAAAATATACGTACTAAAAAGGTCGTCGTAAATGGAGTTACTCTGCTTGAGAGAGTATGAATCACTGATGCATTCAAAAACAGGAGACAAGGAATTACTAACTTTCAGCATATAATATGTACTTTAGGATATCATTCAATGTTAAAACACCAGTTAGACGGCCCTCATCATCCACAATGAAAAAACGATGAACACGGGACTTCCGGATGGTGTCGAGGATGGTTGAAAGCTTATCTCTCATAGTACAGGTGTAAACACCTTCAAAATCATCACTTCTACGCATCAGCGCCTCGCCCACGCTAAGCGATAGATCATTGTATATTCCTCCTTTTATCAGACCAAGAACATCAACAGCTTCATAAACATTAACTAGTTTCCCTTGTTCGTCAACAATAGGGATAGATGACACCCCCCCTGACCCCAGCAGTTGGATGACATCTATAACGGGCGTGCTCATAGAGCAACTGAGCATCTCTGTAGATGTTATTATGTTCAACTCGTGAAGAGGGCGCTTTAAGTAACGTATCTCTCTGCAATTTAGAGCAACAAACTTGAGAATACGGTACTGAGTCAAAACACTGACAACAATTTCCCTATGCGTTTCTTCATCTTTGTCGATCAAGGGAATCCTTCTAGCCCTCGAGCTTATCATTTTACAACAAGCTTCGTACAATGGCTTGAATGGATGTATCGATCCCCTGTCAGGGGGTTCAACACCAATTGCTCTTTCAATTTCTTTTAAGCCATTTAATTGCAATTTATCAACCAATTCAAACTTGTCAGGGTTGCTAAAGTAATACTGGATCACATTGATGAAGTCCAAGCTAGTCAGCAACCCCGCAAATTTTGAAGTACTGGAATCCCATAGAGGTGCGGACACAATGTTGTTTTGTAGTAAGATGTTAAGCGACTTTTTGACTAGAAGAGAGGCGTCCAGCACGATAAGCCTATATGAGACAGGTAAAACATCGTAGGAGGTCTTAGATTTCAAAAAAACTCGGATACTTTGTACCGCCAAACGTTGTTCCATTTCTATGTTGGAGCCATCAACCCCTAAGGTGGCGCCCCTAGCAGTAGTATTCTTCCCCTCAATCAATGAAGATATCATCTTAACACACTACTTGTACCTTAGCGTATACGATTTACCTCTGTAACTTGAAGCAGTGACTTACAAGGGTTGGCTCTTTAGCGGATAGCCAAACTTCTGTTCGTGCAAGGATTTGGAGATAAGGCGACATCTTTCACACTAATCGTTCTAAATGATTTAACGCCATCTTGTATTTAAAACTATACCAAGCTTCAAGATAAAGCTAAAAGGGCTAGGTTTGGAACCAAATTGTCATATTCTTAGAAGCTCGCAACACCTTCTGGGAGCTTCCTAGCCACCTAATGGTACTGCAAGAACTGCCTCATTTGGCTTTGTATCTTTTCAAACTAAAAGAGGTATCGTTTCTTTTTCAAGTAAAAAATTTTTTCATCTACAAGTATAAAAGGAAGACTTGGTAAGTGTTTTCCCTCTTAGCGCATGCGTGCTTCTTCTTTTTAGAAAACCAAATCTCTTTGCCTTTTGGCTTAGATCAAGTGTAGTATCTGTTCTTTTCAGTGTAACAACTGAAATGTCCTCAATGAGGATATTATTACTGTTACAAATCATTTTTTGGAAGCATAATAACTCCTCTGTTGCTTCATGGCGACGAGGAGTTGGGACTATGACGCTTCCATCTTTTCTCCAGTGCAGTGGGAAAGGCGTGTGAGAGATGTGTCCTGTCGGTTTGTGTGCTGTATTCGCTAGCCCTTCCAATGTGGACAGTAGTGGAGCGGGATGCCCTTGGGCTGTAACATGATCGGGCTTGCTCGTTCTTCCTTATCCATCACGCTATTGTTCATGGTGAGGGTGGATACATGTATCACTTGTCGGCGCGCCTCATTTTATCGGCCAAACGCTGATCCAATTTAAGTTGCACTGGCGTGGGGGTGGGAGTTGGATATGTCGATTCCATTGCACTATCTGGCTTCTAGACGTTGTCCCTTGCTCATAGTCCTCCCCCTTTATTTTTCTATTATGTGAAGATGAGAACATCTTTGCAGTATAGAAGACCATTTTAGCTTTCTTTAAATATTAGAGCATTGTTCTTTGCAACCTATATGCGCCTACCTAATTATGAAATTAGTTTTCTTCGGCGACAAAGAAGTCTTACACTCCTCATCGCCTTTTTTGCCAACTCCCATTATTTCTAGGAAGCTTTCCGTTTCATGGTCGCGAGCCTTCTTCCGTTTGGCATCGAAGACCCTGTAGAACTTAAGGTTCTCATCGCCACCAACAGTCGCTACAATAGTACCGTCGGGAGAAAGTTGGCTCGAAACAATACGTGATTCATGAGCCTGAGTAATCTCTGCTACCTTGATTTTGGAATCATAGTTGTATATGGATATGGAATTGTCTGGAGAGCCACCGGTGGCAACAATTTCCCTGTTCATGTGTGAGCCCTCATAACTCTGGCCCCAATGCAAAGAGGAAACCTGTGAGCCCGTGTTGATACCACCAATACGTGCTCCTGTTGTGGTGTTCCAAAAGTGTATGTGCTTGTCAAGGGATCCACCACCAGTGGCAAGCAGATTGATCACATCAGGATGCCATGCAATTGCTTTAACAGCAGCATTGTGGTTGCGTTTGATCCACAACGGTTCGTCCTGTCTTGTATCCCAGATCATGACAGTGTTATCATTACCACCCGAGGCTAACTGTAATCCGTCCTGCCGAAACTTCAAGCCGCATACTTCACTCGTATGTCTTTCCCAGGTATTTACAATATGATCTTTGATTCTAACATCATTGACTTGAACCTCTCCACTTTTAGCTCCGATGCAAACCACTGTATCTAACCAGTCTTGTGAGCAAATTCTGACGCCCAAGCCGCTTCTCATTGTCCTCACATGTGACATTGTCTCAACATCCCAAATCTCAGTGTTGCCATCATCCTTTCCAATGGAGATGTGACAGTCATCATTGGACCAAACGACACTTGTAATAGTCTCGGTTTCATACTCCACTAGCAAGGTAACCTCGCCTGTTTCTCCATTCCATAAATACAAGTTTTGGTCCAAAGCGATTGCGAGGACATTTTTTTGCGACCAACTAAGAAGGTTAAGATAAAAGTCATCTTGAAATCCAGGCGCATCTAAGATCCGTTCAGGATTGCTGTTTACTTTCCTCAAGCGTGCTACCTTGTTAAGGGGTTGATATCCTGAGCTGTATTGGTAATGGGATCTACTGCCTATCGAATAGATCGCCCTTTTAACTGACGCCTGCGGTGGCTGAGGCATGTACTGTAAAATACGCTGAGACATATCTAAACCGCATGCTTCAGCAATATTCTGTTTGAATACTATCTTTGTACGAGCTTTCAAATGTGTGGAAGGTGAGGCATTTGGTGGAGGTGACACATCTTGATCATCTGCCTCGTCATCGCACTTAGCTACTGTCCCTGTATGTCTTACAGGAATAAATCTGTCCGTCGAAACAAAGGCAGACGACCCAACCTCCGATGACTCCCCCGAGTTGGCATCCCTAGTAACATCTTCCTTAAAAAAAGAAGAGCTTTTTCGCAGAAGGGGTGGTACACCTTGTGTTAACTTAGTCCTTTGGACGGATGAAGTGGTAGAGCTAACATGAGCAATATTTGTCACGTTTGACAGCGAACGGTGACTATGTGTCGGCCTGCTTTTCACTACTTTATTATGTTTCTCCACCTTGGACCAGTCAGAGGCAACAACGTTGAGCCTTGAAGGTGATGATAATAGTAGCATTGACCGGTTGGCCGTTAATTTCGGCTCCTTTTTCTCGTGCAACTTCGGTGCCGCCATTTCAATGCAATATAAAACACGGTACAGGAATAATAGCCACTAACCCTGAACTTACTGTGCCAGAACTTCCTGCTACTTGCAAACTAGCCAGCTAAAAACAATCAGCCCAGGATCCGCCACGAAAGCCAGAAAGGAACAAAGAATTATTGTGCAACGATAGTTACAGTATAGCACTAAAAATATAACTTCCAATTCTGAAAATTATAGGCAGTGAATGGATGTGCTTTGAAGTCTCAATCGATGCGCCTGTTCCAAAAGAGCGTGATTTTATCAGTTAGCTTTTGCCTAAGATGTACTTAAACTTCGTTTCCGTGTCTGCAGCAAGAACTCCCAACACCAAGGAGAAGCGTAAAATGCACAATACAGTTAATTATCTCTCTGATACAGACGGACAGTAAGGATATATAATCCTTATCCTTTATTAATGTTGGATCAAAACTGTGTTAAAGGCTTCTTTGCGATGAAATTTGTGGAAATTTTTCAACTGTTATTGTATACTGCTTATTTTGTTTACTGTTTTCCTATTTTGGAATTGTAAGTTTGGAAGTCCCGCCTGGTCAAGAATAGTGTTCATCAATGAATAGCAAGGTAATCCTTCCTTAGGAAGCGGTCAGTGGGTGTCTGTTTAGATTTATTACTGGAAATCCTTATACCAAACAGTTGCCTAACGCCGCTGTTTGCTTAGTGCAGTATAAACGCGCTACAGCTTGTGATTGTATACAATGGTTAGTCTCGTATCTTGCACCGCCTGCAACCTGTAAATGTGAGAAAGGCGCATGGAATTTTAGCTTACTATACAATGACATATTACTGTCGGTAAACTTAGCAGCCATGCTCTCCGAATGCCAAGTGTCCTGAGCCTCATTGCAAGTAATGGTGTACATATGGAGGCTGAAAAGCACTAAGAAACGAAAACGTTTAGATCTCTATTATGCTGTCATTTAATTCTAAGCGTTTGAAGTGAATTGGACGGAGATTACACTAAAAAGATAATATTTATAATATCCATAATTGCTACTTGGCTCGCGACTTAGTCATCAAAGTTGGTTTGCAATTGTATCGCTACCTCATGGCATAGCTAATGAAACCCCATGAATTTGCTCTGAAAGTTTTGCCACCTTGGCCTTGTAGCTATGCCATGTACATTAGTATTTGGTATGCACGAATGTATATATCTTTTTTCCTTGCTTACGATTGAGCTATTATTGCGAAAAGTCAAGAGATGGTAAGCCCAACGACGTCTACATGCCAAACATCTAGGAAGGGCATTGGGCAAACTGCAAATTTGTGCTAAGTAACACCTCTATCAGAGAGTATGCCTTGGTAGACGTATACATATTATCTTAAATGGTCGAAAAATCTCATGTGTTACTTTTATAGTACGATCTTTTATGTTTTGTATCTTGAGAGCTTATTTCAGCACTAAATTCATGAAGTTAACTCACATAGTATTTGCACAAAGAAGAATAGTAATGTGCATTTTAACAGTGGTAAAAAATTGCAATTATATAGCTGCTAGACACCAAAATTCAGTAGACGTTGAATTTCTAAATGCATCATCACAGCTAGGTCCTACCGGGGCCTGTTGAACGAATAGAAAATAGGCTTAGTGTAGTAGTGTTAAAAAGTAGCTCGATTAGACCGGCAAATTGCCAACCAAATCTCTCAGCTGGATTTATTTTACGTAAGCTCCCTCGGGGAATGAATCAATCTTCGATCTTGGTAGATGATGCGGGCGAGGGCTACGATTGGCGTCAGTGTCACAAAAAAAGACTAGCCGATGAACTACAGAATGTAACAATGCTCAGTATTTGAAATTACATATAAAAAACCCTCGCATATAAGGAAACCCCTTCTATGCTAGCACACTAGGAGCAGATTCAGGATTACTGAGCTTTAGTAGACGTCCAGAACTTTAAAGCAGTACTATGAATGGGAGCTGCTTAGTTTCAATAGATTCCCGCGACTACTGTAAAAGTCAAGAAAGGGAGTTCAATATATTTGGAGTGCCATTTTGGAGGCAAGATCTAAAAGGTGAGCTGGAATCACCCGAATTGGACTCGCCTGAAAGTGACAAGAACAGCGGATCACTCTCAGGCACAGCAAATGACTACTTAACTGACAGTTCCAGCTTTCACACAAGTTTGGACTATCAGAGCAACGGACCGACAGCCTCTATCGCTCCAGCCAATAGTTCCCCACCTGTTCCTACATCAAAGGGCTTACTAGCACAACCGCCCCTATACCCGTACCTCTCTCCAATGACTGTTGTCACACCTCAGGAAGGCGAGCTCCTTACAACAACGATTGGTCCCTTCACCATCTCAACTCCACCCGTTGAAAATGCAGGCACATTCTATCCTTCTATGTCTCCTGTACACTGTTTAATAACACCAATCGGAGAAAACAAGATCGTCAGTTATTATGAAGTATCTCCAATGGCACGGATAATCAAACAAATTGAAGATATTAACAAACAGTTATTATACTACTTCTCAGAGAACAACCTCCCAAGGGACTCTTTTTTGAGGAACAAAATGGACTGCCAAGGGTTTATACAAATTGAGACATTCCTTCTATTCCCCCGCATTGTCTCGATGACGCGGGAGCTCACCTGTCGCCAGCAGAAAATAAAAGTCCTACTTAATGGGTTCAAGTATTCAGATCCAGACTACTTTGAGGTAAAGGAAGACAGATATGTTAGACTAAGGCATAATTGGAACAGATGGGCTCCAAAAACTAATATGTAGTGGATTATTCATCTCCGCTTCTGTTTTTGCACCTATGCAATGCCAAGAGTTATCATAACAGGGCAGAGTCAATGAAACATTTGCTCTTATATATACACTACAGGGCTATTACATACACCAAAAGCACTTCTATTTGTCATTCCATGCAAAAATTTCCTCGAAGAGTTTTGCACAACGTACCTGGGCCCCCAACCTAGCACACAATAAGAATACACCACTGAACTTTCTGTGTAAAGAGTATGTTTCTTCAGGAGGAGGACACAACCTCTCATTCAACATTAGACCAATATTAGTGCGAATCCTGTCTGTTACAGATTGATGAGAAAAGTCGAAAGTGGCGTCGACATCAGTAGCAAAAGGTTCGGCCAAAGCCAAAACAGAACCTACATGCGCTTCTTTCATGCCAGTCGACTCTAGTCCATTCAAATATCCGAGTTGTTTTGACATTTCACAGGCACCTACTCTGTCACCTCTTGTGCCGTAGGTCAACAGCTTCCTGTACTTGATGATAAAGTCATCCGAAAATGACCTAGAAGCGCCAAAATCCAACAGCTCTATCTTACGTGTTTCATGGTTGTACAGGAAGTTAGCCCAATTAGGATCCGTCTGCATATATTTGAATTGTGCAATTTCTTGCAAGCAGAGACGCAGCACGTTTTCACCAATAAAGTTTTTGGTTTCCACCGTCGCAAACTCTGCTGGCAACTTCGTAATTTCAGTACCTTTCATTTTAGTCATAGTTAAAACATTCACAGTGGTGAGCTCCTCGAAAACATGGGGTACAACGAATACTGGGTCATTCTCTAAAAGCTGCTCAAACTTTTGGAGCGCGCGGGCTTCACGCAAGTAGTCGCATTCCCATTTCAACTCTTTTCGTGCATTTGAAATTGTCTTATCTAGAAATAACCCCTTTGGCAAGAGACTGGTAGCTGTCAGAAGCATTAATACGTTGTTTAGGTCTGAATCAATTGACTCCCTGACACCCGGATATTGGACTTTCACAACACATTCAGTGCCATCTTTCAATACGGCCTCATGGACTTGCCCGATACTTGCTGCGGCAATAGGAACTCGTTCGAAACGGTGGAATTTACTTTCCCAACCAGAACCCAGCTCGCGGTCTAGCAATCGTTGCAATTGACGATGGGGCATGTAGTGAGCGCTATTCTGCACACGAGACAATATTTGGTATAGTTCTGGAGGCAGCACTTTGGAATCCTGGAATGACATCATTTGTCCTATTTTTAAGGCGGCCCCTCTCATCTGAGAGAACTTTCTTGTAATACGTTCAATATTGGTATCTGACAGTAACAATGAGGTCAACGTAGGATTTTCTCCTCTCGACAGCTGTGACAGCCCTTTCGAGGCTGCTGATATGCCAACGCCTGCTGCTAACGAACCATAGTGAAACAGCCTTGAAATACGTGAGCTAGGAACTTCTGAGCTTTCCAACTCACGTTTATGTTCTGATACGGTAGGTGGCTTTCGCATTAATATGTTAGTAATACGGTTACTCTATAGAAAGGTGAAAACATTTACAAATATTAAAGATTATGTTCACATACTGCTTTCTTCGAGTCTGTCGAATACTGCCTAATACTTCCTTTAAGTTTATTATTACTTCTAGCTTTGGTTGGAGTTGAATGCCTCTCCCGAGAGAGTCTATCAGAGAGATTTCGAGCTTCTTCCCACTTCTCATCATGAAACCATTGGAATCTGGACGACAATGGCCTTATAATAGTCGATGTCGTGAGGTGCAGACCAAAAGATTCTTTTGCAATGCATATAGAGCCCTTCAAAACATCCTTGGTGGAGAGTAGCACACGACCAAACTCAAATATCGACTGTCTGGTAACCATCCTATACAAAATGGCTTTGTATATTCTTGTTTTTTAAACTTGTTAAAGTGCTTGTCATAATAGCTGATGGAATAAATTATAGGAGAGAGGTGATCTGTAACATCACAAAAATCAGACAACATACAAAGAAGCACAAATAAACAAGGCAAAGATGAGTTGATTGCTGTGAGAAGCAAAGTTAGAATCAAAGGATACTGAGGGTATAATCTTTACTTCTATTCAATTCACGTGATTTTATATTGCTTTTTTTTTATGTGATAGAAATAAAAAAATTTGAAGTGAGATGAACTACAGATGCTCAAGTTGTTAGTTAGACCCAGAGATAGATAGTTGTTTCACCAAAGAAGTTGATAGAAGTTCAGCATGGGTAAGAGAAAGTTGAATTCGAGTGAACATCCTGATCCTGTTAAAACTTCCATACCAGAGCACGCTGCAGAAGCAGCGGAGGCTAAATGCAGTTCTAAAAAAACAATGGATGAGGAGCCGCTAGTACATCACGACTCGGGAGAGTTTTCAGGAATGAAGCGCCATGAGACCACAGCTGCTCAAGCAGAGGCACTTGAGAATGGAAAGAATAACCCTTTCACTGGCAGCGCTTTTTCTGACAATTACTTTGGTATTTTAAAAGTAAGAAGAGATTTGCCTGTTCATGCTCAGCGCGATGAGTTTTTGAAATTATATCAAAAACATCAAATTATGGTGTTTGTTGGTGAAACAGGTTCTGGTAAGACGACACAAATCCCGCAATTTGTGCTGTTTGATGAAATGCCACATTTGCGGAATACTCAGGTTGCATGTACCCAACCTCGTAGGGTTGCAGCTATGTCGGTTGCTCAGAGAGTTGCCGAGGAGATGGATGTAAAATTGGGAGAAGAAGTTGGTTACTCTATTAGATTTGAAAACAAGACTTCTAATAAAACCATCTTAAAGTACATGACAGATGGTATGTTATTGAGAGAGGCAATGGAAGATCATGACCTATCAAGATACTCTTGTATTATACTGGATGAAGCGCATGAACGTACGTTGGCTACCGACATCCTAATGGGGTTGTTGAAGCAAGTAATCAAGAGAAGGGATGATTTAAAGATTATTGTCATGTCTGCTACTTTAGATGCAGAAAAATTCCAACGTTATTTCAATAACTCGCCCTTACTGGCTGTTCCAGGTAGGACTCATCCTGTAGAGATTTACTATACACCAGAATTCCAAAGGGATTACTTGGATTCTGCAATCAGAACTGTCTTGCAAATACATGCAACTGAGGAAGAGGGTGATATTTTGTTGTTTTTGACGGGTGAGGAGGAAATTGAGGACGCCGTTCGTAAGATTTCCCTTGAAGGTGATCAATTGGTGAGAGAGCAAGGATGTGGCCCTATAAAGGTTTACCCGTTGTACGGTTCTCTCCCCCCTCATCAACAGCAACGCATCTTTGATCCGGCTCCTGAATCTCATAATGGCAGACCGGGCAGAAAGGTTGTTGTTTCGACGAATATTGCCGAAACATCGTTAACTATTGACGGTATAGTCTATGTTGTTGATCCCGGGTTTTCAAAACAGAAAGTGTACAATCCTAGAATTAGAGTGGAATCATTGCTCGTCTCCCCAATTTCTAAAGCCTCTGCACAGCAAAGAGCAGGTCGTGCAGGTCGTACCAGGCCCGGTAAATGTTTCAGACTTTACACTGAAGAAGCTTTTAAGAAAGAGTTAATCGAGCAGTCATACCCTGAGATCCTACGTTCCAACCTTTCTTCCACCGTTTTAGAGCTAAAAAAACTAGGCATCGATGATTTAGTCCACTTTGATTTTATGGATCCTCCGGCACCAGAGACCATGATGAGAGCCCTTGAAGAGCTAAATTATCTTGCCTGTTTGGATGATGAAGGTGAGTTGACTTCATTAGGTAGACTTGCATCCCAATTTCCTCTCGACCCTATGCTTGCTGTTATGTTGATTGGTTCCAGTGAGTTCAATTGTTCAGAAGAAATCCTTACAATTGTTGCCATGTTGTCGGTTCCAAACGTTTTCATTCGTCCATCGAAAGACAAGAAACGCGCAGATGATGCCAAGAGTGTTTTTGCTCATCCAGATGGCGATCATATCACGTTGTTGCATGTTTACCAAGGCTTTAAATCTGACGAAGCATATGAATACGGAATCCATCAATGGTGCCGTGATCACTACCTAAACTATAGATCGCTAGCAGCTGCAGATAATATTCGTTCGCAGCTTGAGCGGTTGATGACCCGGTACAACCTGGAACTAAACACGACTGACTATGAAGACCCTAAATATTTTGACAACATTAGAAAAGCCTTGGCAGCGGGGTTCTTCATGCAAGTAGCAAAGAAGAGGTCCGGAGGAAAAGGATACATTACTGTTAAGGATAACCAGGACGTCTTAATCCATCCAAGCACAGTGATAGGGCATGACGCAGAATGGGTAATATACAATGAGTTTGTCTTAACTTCGAAAAACTACATTAGAACTATTACCTCTATTAGGCCTGAGTGGATTCTTGAGCTGGCGCCAGCTTACTACGACTTGAGCAACTTTCAAAAGGGTGATGTGAAGCTCAGCTTGGAGAGAATTCAACAGAAGATGGAGAGAATGAACGATTTGAACAAGGAGAGGTCAAAAAAACTTAAGCAATCTAAGTAGTTTATGCACTTGACCAATAACTCCAGTACATAACTCAAAGTATCATAGAATGTATAGTACCGTAACTAGAATAATTCATAAAATATAATATAGTGAGGAAGTACTGTTGCAATGCTGCTGCCATTATGTGTTATGTTAGATTACATAATACGATAATCCAACCTTACACCGCTATTATTTCTTTTCTGGTTTTTCCATCTGTCAAGATTTCTGGAATGCAGTGGCAAAAGATTATCGCTTATAAGAACATATTTTCTTGTGACAACGTTTCTTGCCATTCCATGACCCACCATCTCCTCGCGAGTAAAGAGTAAAGATAGCACTTACAAGGCGCAAGCTATCAGATTTATTATCACTGCTAACAGGTTACACCAAGGTTTTCGAAGGATTATTTTAGGATGTCTACGATTCATGACGATGTCGGCACCCCGCTCAAAACAATTGTTGCAGAAAAGTTGAAAACTCTGCAAAATTTTAACGAAGATGTTAATTATGTAGCAGAATATATTGTTTTATTATTGTCAAACGGGGGCACTTTTGATTCGGTGCTGCAGGAGTTGATTGGTTTATTTGATTCTGTCCCTCAAGAAGCTCTTGCTGATGTTGTACGCACGTCCTTTCAAGCTCTTCAGCTTTTACAGAGTGGTGACAGTATTGAAACTGTCTATCAAAAGCTTACAGGAAGCACCGGCGTTGATGTGATAAGGCCTACCTCTATATCAGACGGGATTTCAGGGTCTGTGCCGTCAGAACCCAGTGTATCAACTGCAGCAACCAGTGTGCCTAGGTCTGCATTTGAGGGAATGGTTGATTTATCTAATTCTAAATATGCTGGTAAGGCTCAAACGAATAACCGTCCAGTTGGTGTAAGCAAACAAAAAGGGAATAATGTTCGCCAGGGAGGGGTTGGTAAAGGCGGTTCACGCAGAGGCAACTTCCAACAGACGAATAGCAGACAAAGGACGAACGCACTTGCTCGCGCTTTGGGAATGGATGGAGAGGTAGCTGCGCAAGAGTCCGGTTCTGTAAATATAATTCCTAAAAAGGAGGGCCGTTGTCAAGTATTCCCACGCTGTCCTTTGGGTAAATTCTGTCCACACGCACATCCAACGAAGGTATGTCGTGATTATCCCAACTGTACCAATGCACCTGGTACATGCGAGTATCTACATCCAAGCGAAGATGTAGAGTTAATGAAAGAGATTGAAAAGACTAGGGAGGAGTTCAGGGAAAAGCGAATTGCTTTGGCACAGACTAGGGCGAAGCCGGTACAGACAGGGATTGTTTTGTGTAAGTTTGGTATACTTTGTTCCAACCCTATGTGTCCGTTTGGTCACCCTACACCTGCGAATGAGGACGCTAAAGTGATTCAGTTTGTTTGGTGCCCACAAAACCTAACCTGTGATAAATCAGATTGTGATAAAGCTCACTCCTCTTTGTCGAAAATCAAGGAAGTTCAACCGATTTCCGTGGTTTCGAAGCCTAAGCCAGTACCAGGTCCTGTGGAGAAATCATTGGAGCAGTGCAAGTTTGGTCTTAAGTGTACCAATAAGAGGTGTAGATACAGACACGCTCGTTCTCATATAATGTGCCGTGAGGGTTCCTCGTGTACAAGAATAGATTGTTTCTTTGGACATCCTATCAATGAGGCCTGCAAGTTTGGTGTTGATTGTAAGAACGCATTTTGCTTATTTCAACATCCTGAAGGCAGAATAATACCCCAGAAACCAACATCCGGTTCTGGAAACGCTCCGTGGTCCGCTACTCCAGTTACCGGTGGAAACCAATCCACAAACGAAAGACCTTATGCTGTCCCAGAATCGGCCGGTATTGAACAGGCGCCAGTACAGGAATCAGACGGAGATGCCACAATGGCTTAGTAATTGCACATTCGGAGAAGATGTGGAATTGCGAGCTCTATTCTATATCATTAACTCATCTATCGTTATGTTCTACAACAAGAAAACAAAAAAAAGAATTATTTAAAGCATTGAAAAAGAATGCGTTTGTTAATATATTAGTATCTTAGGATTTTACTATTTGTCGGACGCTGGTCGTTCGGTTCCTCTTCTTGGTAGCACATCAGCTTCGCTAGCTGAATGAAAGCAGGCAGTATTCGCTCTGCACAGACAGTACTTGAACTAGTAGCAACAGCAGCGTAAAATGCAATACCACAATTGATCAGAAAAAAGATATTAAGGGACTACACAATCCAAACTACGAAAATACATGCTTAGTAAATTGTTTTTATATAGCTTAGTATCTCTTCTTTTGAGCAACAGCCTCATCGGCGTAAACGTCCAATGGGGAGGCTGGCAAAGCATGCTCGGCCCACAAGTCTGGGGTCAAGAAACCGTAGGTGTTACCAATAGCAACAAAAGCAGCCTTCAAGGTGTTCTCCAAAGTTCTGGTAGAACCAGTGGAAGAGGTGTAGACATCCTCAACACCAGCCAATTGCAACAACTTCTTGACAGCTGGGGAAGCAACGATACCAGAACCTCTTGGAGCTGGGATCAATCTAACAGTGACGGAACCGGACTTACCAGAGGTCTTGGTAGCCAAAGAGTGAGGTTGACCCAAGTTGGAACCCCAGTAACCTCTTCTGATTGGGATAACAGACAACTTGGCAATGATAATACCAGCTCTGATGGCACCGGCAACTTCCTTAGCGGTCTTGATACCCAAACCAACGTGACCGTTAGAGTCACCAACAACAACAACAGCCTTGAATCTGGTTCTTTGACCTGCTCTGGTTTGCTTTTGGACTGGCTTGATGTTCATAACCTCATCCTTCAAAGATGGCAACAAGGTGTCAATGATTTGGAACTCCTTAACTGGCAAAGAGTGCAAGAAGATCTCTTCAACAGAGGTGATCTTACCGGCCTTGACCAATCTACCCAACTTGGTAACTGGAACCCAGCCCTTCTCCTCAGCATCTCTTCTACCTCTTCTGAATTGACGGCCCTTGTTTCTACCGCCAAAACCGCCTCTTCTTGGTTGTTGTTGGGATTGTTGTGGTTGAGCTTCTTGAGACATCTTTTACTTCACTGAATATGTCGGGATGGAACGCGGAAAGTTGATGGTGGTAACTTTCAATCGACACTTAGATTCACGCTTTCTTACGTGTGGATCTGTAGCCTTTGCACTGCTTACTTGGTTTATGTGATGCTGTCGTTGCTCGAGAGGATTGCATCGCCGCGTCTCCGCGTCGGCCAGCCTAACCATCACAATATACGAAAATCAACAAAATAAAATGGTGCACGGATGCTGTAAACACCCGTACATACAGAGCAGTCACAAGGGTCACGTGCTTTTTCTCAGATAGCAAAAATTTCGATTAAGGAAGAATTAGGGGAGGGGATAAAAAAAAAGGAGTATAACTGTAATAAGGAAATGAATTATTATGTAGTAATATATATATGTATATATATAACGGATTTTATTCAAGTCAATTAGCGTAAGCCATTGAAGGTAGCTTTTCTTCAATCCGCTTTAGTGAGATAAAAACAAAATCTGCACAAAAGACTTTGAGTGTCAAGACAAATAGTTGGCGTCCCCGGCATCAAGCATTCAATTAAAGGGTTTCTATCGAGAAACGAGACTAGTTCGAGTAAAAGCTACAATAGCAACGACGTTTAGAAAAAGGATACAATTACGACTTTAGACAATTTTAAAGTGAAGCAGCAAAATGTCAGACAGTAAGATTGATAACTCTATTGACAAGGCCAACGCTGGCGCAAAGAATCTGATTGATAAGGCTTCAGAGGAGTCCAAGCGTCTTGCTAAGGACGCCAAGAAGGGCTTAGAGAAGGGCGAGAGCGAACTGCAGAAGTTGTGGGAGAAGGTTAGTTCATGGGTTGGAGGTGTAGCATCAACTACTGCTAAAGCAACATGTGATGCGGCAGCCAAGACGAGCGAGGTAACTAAAGTTGCTGCTTCGCGGGCCTATGTGGAGTTGCAAAACCCTGTCGTTGCGGTGAACGCTTTGTTGGGCGGTGGAGCTATTCTAGCCACTTTGTATGGCTATGCCGAGCACCAAAGCAGATATTTGAAGGGTAAGTCAGATGGCGCTATTTTAGCGACAGTCGGCGCTATTACAGCATTAATAGTTGCCGATGGATTTGTCAGTCGCAAGTACTACAAACAGCTGGATAAGAAATGAGGGTTGTTCGTATAGTGTCTAAGCGATGTTTGTTTTAGGGCACTTAATTGGAATTAATCGGTACTAATCACCCCTTTTTATACTACACTATACTTACTATTATTATTATATTCTGCCGGTATTTGTAACTGCCAGGTTTGCGCACCACTGCGCTATGCTGCTTGCTGCAAAAAGGAGGACGGGACCTTATCAGGGATAAGGACAGTTTGAATCCAGGCCTGACTAGGATGGTTGAGATGTTGCGTATTTTTTTATAATGGAAAAGTTAGTGTCAGTCATATGCTTAGCTTACCTGTTCTTCTTTTCCATATAAGGTTTATTATTTTTGCGGGCATTGTGCTCCTTAAAGTGTTTAGACTGTGGATACTCGTATGTAAAAAGCAGAAGCTTGTATTTAATACATGTATGCAGAGTCTACCAACTAAACTGTAAGCAGTGGAACTTTTTAAAACACCACTATCCGAGGTTCCTTGCTTCGCGGTTACTATATCGTCTTCATTTTGTCAACTATACAGTCACTACGGTTTTCAACGTTTACCGGCTTCTCCCTTTAGCATACGTAAGACAGAGCATAAAAAGATAGATACCCATTCGTATTCCACAAGGGGTATACAGCTTGAAGATGAGTTATTGTAGCTCACAGGATGACACATTGAGGCCACAGCATGATACAAGACTTTCTCCGTTTGATGGGTCCTCTGAAGGACCTTCGGGCCAACAGGAGCCTCCAACTTTAATTCAGCCCACGCGCCTACAATCGGCTGCTTCGATTACATCTGTAAAGTCATTAAACTCGCAACATACACTGGGGCTTCCCGCGTCTAAACCAACGACCTCTGTTGATTTGACAAATCATTTCACAAGTTCCTTAACAAGGACATTACTTTCAGAACAAGAAAGTATATACGAAAGAAGTTCTTCATCACCGCCACATAATGTGGAAATAGATAGCTTAGAAGCTACTCTAGATTTGTTCAGTATTCAAGATGAACTAGCAAACAGTATGCACTCTCCCTCATATGTACCATTGCGTGCGCTTCCAAATCCTTTTAAACAAATCAAAGAGGATACTGACGGAGTTCAGCTCCCGCAAAAAAAACAGTTTCTGATATTAACGTCAGCTGGAAAGCTGGTGTACTCTATGAATGGCCAAGATGAATACGTAATGGGCCTAATGGGCGTTGTCCATACTATCATCAACTACTTTCAATTGAACGGCGATGGAGATAATTTAAGGGTAATAACGACCTATGGAAGCAATGGCGTCCAACAGAAGTTCAGCTTTTTAAGAAAGAAATACATTGTGCTGGTGGCTATGACGACTTTGAATGAAGCTGAGTCAGAGTTGCATCAGCAGCTTGACTTGTTGTATTCATTCCTCATATCGACTCTCTCACTAAGGCAATTGAACCGGCTGTTTGGGAAAAGAGAAAACTTCGATTTACGAGGGTTTCTATCAGAATCCGACTTCC
The DNA here is from genome assembly GCA_000710315.1 of Eremothecium coryli CBS 5749. NCBI lineage: Eukaryota > Fungi > Ascomycota > Saccharomycetes > Saccharomycetales > Saccharomycetaceae > Eremothecium > Eremothecium coryli. The sequence goes on from AZAH01000013.1 coordinate 75,859, forward strand.
ATAATCTGGATAGACTATGCAATGCTATTTGTTTGGGAACACATCCTGGGTGGCTGCTAGGAGCTTTAGAATGTGTTACCTTAAAAAAGTCTGCACGCACGCGCATTCACTCCATAATGCTTAATTCTATCTCCGAATTACCAACGGGGTCCCTTTTGTATGGCTTAATTGTCGCCTCTGATCATAGGCTAGTGTCTGTAATGCGTCCTCGGGGACACACTCTGCATACAACCGATTTACAACTTCTTTTCTCAATGATGGAGAATCATCTACAATTATTGGATAATAGTCAAGAGGCATGGGTCCCAGTCTGCTTTCCTAAGTTCAATGGAAATGGCTTTCTTTACTGCTACGTCAAATTCCTACCCACAACCGTAATACCCTCAGCCTCACAAGCGAACACGATTGAGGGAAATCCTCTCATAAAACCCGCAATTCTACTCATAAGCCCGCAAGCAAATTCATTCTACAAACTGCGTGAAGTGGCTGCCAAGATTATTACAGAGCTCTCAGTAACAAATCTTTTGCAACACATCAGCTATCCCTTAAGAATCACGATAAACAACATACCTGCACCTCTAGTCCACCATTTTATCTACAAATCTAGAAAGCACGTGCAATATGTAATGCCAGAAGCTTCCTGCATGACCGATTGGCACACGCTCATGAAGTATTACGCACATCTAAGGTCAGCTGTCTTCACTGACCATGGCCGTTCCCTGAAAAAGTCACTGCTGGCTTTCATGCGCTGGTCGTCATCTCTACCATTGTCTGCTCAGTGCTTACAAACTAATACGTACAAGTACGATGAGGAAGAACCTCTCCCTGAACAGGACGTTTCAGCCGGACCGGAAAATTGCTTTATCGAGGAAAACCTCGATATGGTAGGTTCTGCTTGGATCACGCCGAACTTCGAGCTTTACTTAATATGCAACAACTCCACAATTGATAGAGAGCTGGTGGTAAAAAGCGCACGTAACATCATAACATGGTGCAAGCGCAATGAGTCGAAGATATTTGTAGCCGATGGAGCTGTGTTCTGACGTATAGATCACAGCACATGTAAACTGTCCATTAGAATTACTTCCACATCTTACATAATCGGCTATGCTGATCTAACTAAAAAAGTGTTACAAGTTAAGTTCCAGGGAACTCTAGTTATGTTGTGATATATACTAATAAAGTTTCTACTTGCATTGTGTGGTATAGTGGGCCCGAGTGTCCTATGCTACTTCTGAGTGTGAAACTCTACGAGCTCAACCACAATTACCTTTAATACCTGTTTTTGTTTGCTCCCCCGCTTTACCCTTATGCAATAGGGCGCGCCTCCGTGTTTTTACCGGAATTTCCACCTCATTTAAGTATTCCACTACCCTGGCTCGAATGGCGCGTTTAACCTTTTCCACTTCTGGCAATGGAACCTCGAACTTTTTTGGAACCCGTCTGTCATCGTGTCTATTAGTTAGCCTCCGGTACTCCATAATTACTGCAGCATCTTCCTCTCCAAAGCGTTGCTTTAATTTCATGTACCAGATACCACAAGCGTTGCACATAGATTTCCTACCTAACGGCCCAGACCGCCATTCGCTTGTATCACGACTACCACACTGCAAACAATTCATCGTCTTTGGATCCCTAATGACAATAAACCAGCTGGGAACTATTAAATCCTGGAAATACTCGTTCCGGAATTTTCCTATGTGTTCCGGAATGTAGCCTACTCTTTCCTCGGCAGGAATTGAAAATGATACAGATCTCGAGCTGGCAGCCGTTGAGCCGCCGCTCAGTCCAGAAATGACTCCTACACCAACACTTATGCTTGGCGTGGGACTAGTCAACCTCGAGCCAGATGGACCGACTCCCCCTCCCACGCCGTTATTCGGCCCTGACTGCTCTTTCTCTTGCCAATTGCGTTCACCTGGACTACACCAAACTCCATTAGCAAGCTTCTCGACGTATAAATGTCCTAACTTGTCCTTCCAATATTTAATTAAATCCAATTGTCTCTTAAACTTATCTATCAAAAAATCCAATTTTTCCAATTCTCTGTATTCCACGAACGAGACTAACTCTCGCATAATCTCGCCCCTTGGAATGTCTTGTGAATATTGTACCATGGGCCAATTTAGTAGCGACAGGTGAATATCACGTAATGATCCGAATATCTCCTTCAACTGAAGAGAGTAATCCCCATTATCTCGGATAATTTTGTCCGCGATCTCGTGGCCGGTTATGGCCTTCGCACTAGACGAGGACGACTCTATGTGCGATAACATCTGCGCAAACTGTTCAAAAGGATTTACAATCCCTGTTGCGTGCGCCGTGGCCATAGCCGGCGTCTGCGTCCTTGTAGTTGACAAATCCGGATGGGAAAACAACGGCGAAGGGGAAACAGTATGCTCAAATTTCTGGGTAGTAGCTTGTTCCTCACCTACGGGTCCCGCCTGTTGATGTGCTTGCACCGCACCACTGCATCCTCCTCCCTGAAATCCCGACGGTCCGAGAGGTGGAAGTTGATTATTATTGAATAGGAGTCCTTTAACCGGAGGGAGTATAGGCGTGGCGCGTGTAGTACCTGTGGCCATGCTAATCTGCGATCCCCTTTCTCCGACAAGGTTGTCGATGGAGCATACCTTATTTGGTCGTGCTCCGGTGACTGCCGGCAGATTTAATATCAGGTTTTGCATGTGCCTTTCTCTGGTATCTTTTATTTCAATATTATAGATAGCTCTTTTCAAATACCCTTGTTCAAAAACAAGCTGGCAACAAAAATGCAAAGACAAATAATAACTTGCGAGACAAAAACTCTTACGTGCGTATGCAAACTCGCAGCTTTACTTCCTGGTTAACTGCTATTAATCAAGCTATCTCCTCAAAAGACATCTATGTCAACAGACTCGTAACTTCTATATACTACGCAAGACAAAACATATATTTTTACCGTTTGTGTCGCTCTCGCCCTGGCCACACAGAAAAACCCGTCTAACAAAAGAAGGCCGTCAGGTCTGAAACGTTTCGGACCTGATCAGAAAAATCACAAACCCACTTTGCCGCTCGACGTATGTCAAAGACGTATTGGTTATATCTTGATTATCTTTTTGAAAGCCTCTTCTTTTGCTCCTTCTTTTTTCGAGCTTTTATTGTAGTCATACGGCATAATTATGCTACTGTTGTCACTGGCGCGCGTTGCGTATTTTTCCGTTACTAAGCAGATTTTCGTACATGTATCAACTTTAATTCCCCTTGAACTAACAGCTTCTTGTAAGCCATAAGGTTAAACTCTTGCTGTAGGAAAGTCTTTGGAAAATGGCAAAATCCATGGCATGAGCTTACGGGTTCGGCATAGGCGCGGGGTACCGGATGCGGGGGTAGTGAGGCTATTTGGTTGATCTTTTCGGATTAAGAAGCTTATCGTTAGAAACGACATACGAAGTACAGCTTTTAATCGTTAGATGAGGGATCTCTAATTAAACAGGCTGACGGGAGAATTTGTATATAAGTAAGGAGATATATCGAGAGATTGAAGTTTCGGGAGGNGTTTTATGTATATCTAGAAACACCACAGTTTTCTTTTCCTACGTTAATACCCTTGAAAAGCCTTAGTCGTTAGGTGTAAGTACCTCACTCTCGACAGGATGATTGGAAGAAAATGGATGACGGCAGCGCTGTTGCTGCTAACCCAGCTAGGTTTAATTCTAGCTTATGACTATACCTTATTGAAGAAATGCAAGGATTCTGGTTTCTGCTTACGGAACCGTGAGTACGCTGAAAAGATAGAAGCATCGAAAAATGCTTACTACTCTATTGATAGCTCATCAGTTGTGTATGAGGCCCAGAATCACACAGTCAAGTGCAATGTGATTAAGCGTATTCCACACAACGGTGGTGAGGATGTTAAAGTTGCGTTGCCTTTTACCCTTGACATGCTTGAAGGATCTAAAGTTCGTTTTGTTCTCGATGAGGAGCGTGTTGTGCACGGTGTCCCGGAGCTTTTGGCTACTGAACGTAGTAATGCTGCGATGGAGTTTGCTTTTGAGTACCCAGAGAAGCAAGTGGGTCGTTCTGGAGGAGATATTGAGGTAAAGAAAGCAGATGTAGAAAAAGACAAGATCACTATTGAGGACCATGCTTCTAAGGTGCGTGTGGTTCTACACTTGAACAAGTTTTTGATTCAAGTTTACCACAAGGATGTGCTCCAAATCACAGTTAATGAGCGCTCCTACTTGAACTTGGAACACTGGAGACCAAAGGAGCAGCAAGACGCCAACCTCTTGCCTGAGGAGTCTACATTTGACATGTTTGAGGATACCTTTGTTCCTCCTTCTAATGATACCAAACCTTTTGGTCCAGAAGCAGTTGCCTTAGATATCACCTTCCACAACTACCAGAATGTCTACGGTATTCCAGATCACGCTAATAGTTTGAGGTTGAAAGATACTTCTTCTGGCGATCCATACAGATTGTACAATGCTGACCTTGCAGGATATGAATTGAATGCAACCTACCCTCTATACGGTAGCATTCCATTCATGATTTCCGCTAGACCAGGAGCAGCTGCAGGTGTCTTCTGGGTGAACGCAGCAGATACTTTTGTTGATGTTAAATATGAAGGAAACGATGCAAGAACTCACTGGATGTCAGAGGCAGGTAAGATTGACGTTGTCTTGTTCTTTGGAGATGTTCCTGCTGAAGTCACTGAGTTATACACAGGATTAACTGGTAGACCGGCATTGCCACAGCTCAGTGCTCTAGGTTATCACCAATCTCGTTGGAATTACAATGACGAACAAGACGTTCTTACCGTTGTTCATGAAATGAACAAGGCAGAAATCCCAATGGACTACATCTGGCTTGACTTGGATTACACTGACGAAAGAAAGTACTTCACTTGGAAACCAGATGCCTTCCCTGACCCATTGAGATTGTACAAAAAAGTTGAAGACATGGCTAAGAACGTAGTTATCTTGATTGACCCACACTTAAAGGTTGACTACAATATCAGTAATCTGCTCTTAGAACATAACGGTCTCATGCTAGACCACACTGGTGCCACCTTCCAAGCTGAATGCTGGCCTGGTGAGTCAGTGTGGGTTGACTCCGTTAGCCCAGCTGGTAGAGACACCTGGGCTAACTTGTACGTGAACTACCTAGAGGGTGTGAAAAACCTAGCAATTTGGAATGATATGAACGAGCCTGCTGTTTTTGACGGAACTGAGTCTACAGCCCGTAAAGACGTAATCCTTGGTGGAGGTTATGAATTAAGAGCTTTGCACAACCTTTATGGTATGTCGGTGCATGAAGCTACCTACAAAGGTCTAAAGCAGAGATTCGGTGAGGATGGTTTGAGACCATTCCTTCTAACCAGAGCACACTTTGCTGGATCTCAAAGAACTGCTGGTACATGGACGGGTGATAACGCTGCTAGTTGGGGCTACTTGAGCGTTTCTATTCCTATGGTTTTGTCAAGTAATATCGTTGGTATGCCAATGAATGGTGCTGACGTTGGTGGATTCATAGATAACCCAGATGCAGAGTTATTAGCTCGTTGGTACCAAACTGCTGTCTGGTATCCATTCTTCAGAGGTCACGCTAACAAAGGTACCAATAGGAGGGAACCATTCTTGGCCAAGGAACCTTACAAGAGTGTTATCAGGGATGCTATCAACTTGCGTTACTCTTTGCTACCTACTTTCTACACTGCATTCCATGAAAGTAACACTACTGGTATTCCAATCATGAATCCAATGTTCTACGTTAAGCCAGAGCTAGAAGAGGTCTACTCTATTCAAGATCAGTTCTACTTGGGTCAACAAGGTATCTTAGTGAAGCCAGTCGTATCTAACAACACCGATTCTGTTGACTTCTACTTCCCACCTGGGATTTTCTACGATTATAAGACCTTAGAGCCATCTGTATTCCAGAGTGGTACCTACAAAAAGGTTCATGCTCCATTAGATACCATTCCAGTTTTCTTGGAGGGCGGTCATATCATTACAAGAAAGAACAGACATAGACAGTCTACGAAGTTAATGAAGAATGACCCATACACATTAGTTGTAGCTCCAAACGAGGCTGGTGAAGCTAGTGGTAACTTGTATATTGACGATGGTGAAACATTCTCCTACAGAGACGGTAACTACTTGAAGATCAGCTACCACCTAAGACCAGGTGCTTTGGAAGGTAAGATTATCAACGTTTCAGACCAGTTTGGTGGTGTGGGCATTGAGCAAATAATCATTGCAAAACATGATCAAATTAAACTCGGAGGCTCTGTTGTTGTTGAGCAAGATGGTCAAAAGTGGACCGTAACTCCAATTGAGGACGAGCACTATTACAGTATTCCTCATCCAACTTTGGTGGTGGATAAGGAATGGAAAATCACCTTTTAAATATGTCTAAATACTTCATGATCATTGACTTGGCTGTCCACTAACGATCAATAACCTCTTTGTATAGTTTACAACACTTACCCATTCCAAGTTCACATTGCAGCTTGGGCATGGGCCTCGTGTAGGTATAAGTGGTTTAATGCCTGTTCTTAACTCTTCTTCTTCCACGAATAATCTATATAGACAAGCCAAGCATGAGCAAAAGCTGCAAAGTTCATTGGTACAAAAGGCCACAAGTTCTGGTTCACTCTCTTCAATATAGTTTATTGTTTTTTCACAAATAACACACTTCAGCTCCCCATATGCCAACCGCTCTTTGTAGTGCGCCAGATAAGATTCATCGTGCTCCAGTGCCTCTTTAAAAAATCTTTCTATAAGTTTAATGTTGCACGTAGCGTGGTTTACAATCTCTTCATCATTATTGGTTGTGAGAGCAGGAAGTGCACCATTCTCTACTTTGATGGTAATAGAAGTGTCATCTAGTTTATATTTGTCTTGCATCCAAAGTTCGAATATTTCGACACTAAATATTTGGACTGTAAGACTCATTATTCTAAACGAGGGATGTCTAAGTAGTAGTTTTAGTACTGCCAACTTCTGGTGGATACTTCTACCCCCACTCTTGTTCTTTACTACTCGTTGGTCAGCCGCAATAAATCGTGTTTTGTGGGGATGTTGCCAAGCATGCTCGAACTGCAACGCAGATATCTTGCTAGGAAACCCATGAACCAATATAACCATTTCCCACGGCCTAGTCCCTTCCCTTCTTGTCCTATAAGCACCGCCTTTTAATAGCAGCCCATTATGTTGTCGTAACCTTCGAACAGGGTTTGGAGTAGAGCCGACATAATATGAAAGTCGTTTAGGGATAGATCTAAGAAGATAACAACCATAGAATTCTGGCACAGAATATAGAGGCTTATCTTGTTTCATGGTCAAGCTGCTGCCTTTTTTCTTTCAATCTCTTCTTGAATAGGGTGCTCTTCAAGTATCAGACAAGAAGAAAAAAAGTGACAGCGGACTTTGGCATCTATCCTTAGTAGAAGCTCAAATAATTGTTGATTTGAGCACCAAATAAGTAGTGGTTTATATTAAATAAACTCTATATACCATTAAATAGTCAACATAGGTGTTTTATTTAATATTAGGACTTCGGTAATGGTTTCCTTGCTGAAAGGAGGACTGCCCTAAAACAACCTGCATTATCGTCTATATGGCCCATATGTTCGTCCATCATCCTTTTGGGCAATGTTAATGGGTCTGTGCCCTCGGGATACATTGTTGGATCATGTAAAAACATACGCACCATATAATCATAATGAAACGTAGCTAAATATTCGTTCAGAAGACCTATGTTATTAACATAGTCTCCTCGCTTTATGCTTACAACGGCGTACCGAATATCTGTCAGGCCCGATTGTTTGAATAAAGGTACAAGGCTACGCATTGGAAATATTTGAAATCCTTGTCTGATCGCTTGGAATCGGATTGCTTGGAATACCTTCACTAATTCAATCGTTGTGGAATACTGTCTTTTGTTGTCATCCATACATGCGTTGGATTCCGCTATATCATACATAATCGTTGTGATAGGAGCGCCAGGGGCCATTGTACGAACTAACTCCTGAACGAAAGGTCTCCAACAATTAAATGGTATTCTGTACCATATGCCAGGACATAATACTGCAGGGAATTCAGAATCACGGAATGGTAAATGGAAGTTTATCTCCTCCGCTGAGAAGAATCGGGATTCCTGTTCCTTAACAATTGATCCAGAATTTCGTGTAGTCGGAGTTTCCAGGATATTTTCGTACATCAGTTCGCAGTCTTTAAAGTTTGTAAGGGTCTTGGAGTGGTAATCTTCTCGCCATATGTTGGCTACTTCTATATTTTGGTGACCATCGCTTCTTGTGGAATTACATTCTTCCAGTACCTCACCAGTAGGGCTTGTGTTATGATCAATGAGTGGAAACTGATCATTAGTCTTAGAGAAGAGCTGTTCCGCCCTGTTGAAATTATTGCCATTATTCCATGACTGCAGTCTTGATCTATCATCGGACGTATGCCTAGTCTTCCTAAAGATATTCCCTATACCGGAAAAAAGAGAGGAGGTAATCTCTTTACTTTTGGAGTAAGGGTGGGCCCAGGCTGGATAACGACTATTTCCATTAGTATCATGTTTACGACCCCTGTCTAAATACCCTTCTTGTGATGACTTAGCTGGGGAATTTTCCTTAAAAGGATGTACCCCTACGTTCTTCTTTTGAGTACTAGTACCAGCCTCAATGAATTCCTTGGTGGGAATGGTGGCAGGAAGTTTGATTCCAGAGGCAGTTTTAGAGTCTCCCACCTTGTCGTCTTTTACTGCTTTTGTTCCACTAGAGCCTGCTTGTGGCTGTACATTGGTTGGGAGGCGTTTAGAGGTGAGCTCTACAGCAACATCATTGCCTGTTTGAGCTTGCTGACACGAGTCTACTTGGTTGGCTCGAATTATGCAGCATTGAAGAACACGCAGATTAGGCTCATCGAAGGCAAGCTGCATCCCCACCGGACTCTGGCCACTAAATTGCAAAATTAATACATCATATTTACCCCGAGACAATCTGATACTATTCTTGCTTAGTTCAGACAGAATATAGTAGGAATTTGCTCTCAATAACGCCCTATTCCCTTGATGGAACCACAACTGCATCTTCTGCCATGCTGACTGTAGATTACTGTCATCCACTATTTCAATGGGATTGGTATAATTTCGCTTAATAGAAGGTCTATAGATGCTCTCGGAAGCTGTCATATAAGGCCCATGCCCGCTATAGAGTGTTAGAAATTCCACCAACGACTTGAGACGATACCTTGCCTGTTTTAAAGCGTCGCTAAGAGTTCCTGCCATATTGCAGACAACAAACTTCTCCATCGATGTATAATCGTTGCGCTCACAGTATTGATCCCCAAATCTATTGGGACTTGATAATTTTGATCTCTCATTAGTAGATGAGTTCACCGGTCGTATCTTTCCTCCGCTCCTCCTAACTCCAGAATGAGAAGGGCTAGGTGTGCGCGAAGGATGGCTGCCACCAGATTTGCAAAATGTGCTTCTATGCTTGCTTTCGTAAAATGTGTGAGGACTGCTTGGAAGGTTAGTAGTATCGTTCTGGCGGAAGCTCCTCTGCGGATGATACCGCTTGTTCGCACTGGCGCCAGAGTAGTCATATCTATGTTGGCGAAGTGCAGCATAGCGGTGGTTGGGACCTGTTGAAGATGGTGTAGTCATGCTGCTGCCTACTGATGAGTGGGAGACAGTCTTCCTAAGCTCCCCATCTGTCATCACTTAATTGATACTGCCAATATAGGATAGCCTATTCTTAAACTATAAACTACTATTTTATAGAATAGCATATATATAAAACAATTATTTTAGTAGAACCCTTGCTAACTATGTTAGTGATGATGGACCGACACAACTTCCGACAGGCTACTGTTCCCATCGAATTTTCTTAATAGGGGTGCTTAAAAAAGGGTATCAAAGGACTCTGCGTTGTAACAAAGCTTTTCTTATGTAAGCAATGGAATCGCAAGCGATCGCTCGGAAAGGTGCCTTTCCGGATCTTTCAGTACACGGATAAGTATGTGTACCTGCGTTTAAGTATGGATGAACCTGCAATATCTGGACTCGCGCTAGATTGTGTTAATCGGTGTACAGTGTCAAAATCTGTAACAAACTATGAACAATGGTGCTTAAACATGCTTTTACGGATAAGTGATTGTAGAAAGCGAAAGTATCCTGAGACGCACAATGTCCATCAGTAATTTTTATAGAGGTGGCTAAAAAATATTAACTACAGGTAATAGATTCCTTTGGGGCTTGATATTTGTAAACCTTATTAACATCGATTGGTAAGTTCCGGAGAGGACCATATCCAAAAAGGTAATTCTTGAGCGTAAAGAAGTTAAATTCTTACAATTGGAAAAAGCCAAGACCGTGACAGCTTGAGATAAGTGATACATTATTGTTTACTGGTAGATGCATTTATTTTATGCCAGCACAACAAATTGCAGCGCCGATGTGGAGCGTCTCTTGTCATATGGAGGTGGTACCATAGAGAGGAAAATAGGACATACGATAGAATATATACACTAATTAGGCACATTTACTTGTTGAAAAGCAATGGACGGGTGGGTTTATTATGCAAACACTTGACGTTGGCCACAACTCTGTCTAAACGGATGAGGGACGTCGTTACCATTTTGAAGAAAAAACCATGTTGAATGACGATTAGATTGCTTGAACCAAGACAACTAATAAAGCTTGGTTAAAAGATCATCGATAGTATCTGCTGGGGTTACAAAGTCGTTGTCAACAATGTTTACCAATGCATAGTCGTTAATAAGGTGTTCTAACAGGCAGGCGGAGTCAGCAATATTGTTCTTGTAAAAGACACCTCGCCAGTCATTTAAGATCCTGAAAAACTCTTCCTTCCAGGCAAGGAATGAGACCTTTTCAACAATTGTTGGTTGTACAATTTCCCTTCCGGGGAAAACACCCCAAGTGACAGCGTTCGCCTTCGTTTCATCGGGATGGTTTGTGTGCATGTTGTTTGATGAATCAATTGAAAAGAAAGTCAACGAAGGATAGTGAGCGTTTATCAACTCGTAGAAGATCAGGAGTTTGTCTTTTGGCAGGAGAAATTCAAGGTACTGTTTCTGGTACACGAATCCGTCTGGAGGGCCCCAACCAACAATAGGGTCTGTAGAGGGTGCGCTATTCACCTTGGGCTGCGAGTTGATGGTGAGGATGAGATTGTGATTATGACGTATTAAAGTGTCTAGAATAGAGTCAACTTCATGATGCAGGGGAACATCACTCCAGGGAAGACAGTTTAGTTCGCCCTTAAGATAACTTACAATGAGATTAGCAATGTCATGCAACGTCTTAGGTGTAGACCAAAGCTCCAGCGAACGCTGGTGTGTTTGGCGTAGAATTACATTGCCGCAAAGATCTAGGTCACCATAGGCAGGCGAGGAGGAATCGCCAAACCGACCATTGGGGAATTCATCAGCAGTCCATTGGGAAGTCCTGGCAACGTACGTGTAAGGTCTACGCTGCCAAAAGATAGGTCTTATAGACTCGTTACGACGGTTAGGATTCAAGGACTTCCGCCATGGTAAAGGCTCCAAAGAAGACACTTTTAGGTGTCCATTTTCGACATGTCGATCTTCAGGCGAAGATAGGGCCCCTAACCTATCCAATATCATCAATGATGCACGTTCCAAATTCATAGTATAAAAGTGGAGATGGTTTACATACCCAGAGTCAAGCAACCTCCGACAAAGAGATACTAGCAGTTCAGTCCCTACCTCGCGTACAGCTTGATCATTGTCCTTCACAGGTCCCAACCTTTCAAGGAACTCCTCCGGAATATGTATCTTACACCAGTTGGCCCTGCGTAAGAACGCCGAATAAGAAGTAATAGGCATTATACCTGGAATAATGGGAATGTCTATGCCCATCTCACGAACACTACGGCACCATTCCAAGAAGCGATCAGCGTCATAAAACATTTGTGTCACTATGAATTTCGCACCTGCATCAAACTTTTCTTTTAGGTAGCAGAGTATTCTTTGGGGGTCCGTCTCCTCTTCATGTCCTTCGGGGTATCCAGCAACACCTATGTCAAAATGATCACCATATTTTTCTTTGATATATTTTATTAGGTCCTTGGCATATCTAAAACCACTGTCACAAGGTTGCCACTTTTCGTTTTGGATTGGAGGATCACCTCTTAGTGCCAATATGTTCTCGCAACCAGAATCATACGCTTTCTTCAACGCGTCATCAATTAGTTCCCGCGACATATTGGTACACGTCAAATGCATACAGGTTTCTAAGCCAAGAACACTTTGAGAAGTGGAGACAAGATCAGTTGTAAGCTGTGAGAGCCTTCCACCAGCATTCCATGTGATGTCAATGAATTCGGGTTGCACTTGATACATACGATCCATGCGATCGTAAAGATTCTGCACACCCTGAGCGGTCTTAGGGACAAAGAACTCAAAGGAGAACGTTATCTTCTTTTTGTTACTGCCACCTCCATTTTCCCTTGACGTGGAATGGTGCCTAGCCAGCTTCTCTGTTATTTTCATCTTGGCTTAGGGTAGGCGCTTACTGTCGTGTCTAACTTTATCAAAGAACTGGTGGACCAAGTAATATGTGTATCTATATATATAGATATATGTAAGTATACATTATATATATGATAAAGCTTTTGCGCTTCAATCCGCGATACACACCGCTATACTTTAGCTTATACTATATTCATCGGGGTTATAGCTAGTCACGGCGGCAGCCACATCGGAGTAATTATAGTCACGTGATATGGTGAAGCTATCCAAGGCCTTCAAGTTTAACTTTATATCTCAAAGGGCAAAGGTAAGGTATGGTGGCAAATCGGCGAAGCGTTATGGGTAAATCTGCTAACGAGAAGGTGAAAGAGCGATGGTCCAGTGTAGAATATGCTAATTTGGATGGAAAAACTGGCAGGCAGGGCAAGGAAACAGCAGTAGCTGAAAAGCCTATTATTGTAGACCTTACTTCGGATACGGATGAATCTGCTGATATTAAGGAAACAGATGATGGGCAGCAACAGAACTCTTTCGAGGAGATATGGTGTATGAAGCTAGTTCGGAGTCAATTGTATGATGGGGAGCACGACGCTTCAGCGCATAACGATATGGTTGTCGACTTATCAGAAGTGCTAGGAGAAGCTACATTAAAGATTGTTTACCTCTTTTCTTTCCAATTTGAAATGGATTGGCTTCTTCAAAAGATAGCAAAGCATGTTGAAGTTGTCATTATTGCTCAGGAGGGTACAGTATTACCCGCCACGCGTAGTACAGGACATAAGGTTCGGTTTTGCATGCTAAGGATGCCCAACTTTTGTAGTCATCATAGTAAATTGATTATTGCATTCCATCGCAACAGGAGTTGTCAATTAATGATTCCATCAAACAACTTCACTTCCATGGAAACCAATATACCGCAGCAAGTGATGTGGTTCTCCCCCATGCTTCGCAATGTAGGAAGGGGAAGCACTAGTGTTACAATAAACAGGTCACCCTTCCGGTCGGCGCTGCTAAGGTACCTAAGGCGATATCCTAATCCCATCCGCGAATTAATAGAGAGCATTGAGGAGGTTGATTTTGGGCCGTTGGATGAGACTGGAGCGCAGTTCTTATTTTCTGCGCCAGGTGGAAACTCCAATGATATATCTGGTCTGTCAATGCTGCATGAAGTGCTGGGTGATGCAGATCACGAACATGCAGAGAAGCATAGACATTATTTCTGCCAGACAAGCAGTATTGGTAGCCCGTTGAATTACCAGGCCAAGGGGGATCCAAAAAATATGTTTACTAATATAATGGTGCCCCTCTTCGCTGGACTACTGCCGTCGCTTCCCAAAAGTCTTAAGCATTATCCTGGTACAGAAGTGGCAGAAACGCTGAAGCAAAAGAAAATTCATCCTCACATTCTATATCCTACTGTGCAGGAATTCACTGAGTGTGCTCCGGGTTGGCTTGCTGGTGGTTGGTTTCATTTCCATCATGCTAAAGGAGGTATGGCCACTAAACAGTACGACTTTCTCGCCAAGAATCACTACTTCGTGAAGCAATCTGAGTATGAACTTCACCCAGGTGCAGTAATACCACTACCGATCATAAAACGTGATAAGGTACCTTGCCACACGAAGTTCTATATGATGTTCACAAGTGATGACGCACTCCAATGGGGCCACAGTTGTGAGTGGGCGTTATTCACAACTGCTAACCTTTCTGGTCATGCGTGGGGAACTCCTCCTTCGTATAGACCAAAAAACTACGAGTGTGGCGTACTTTATCGTAACTCCGGTAATATAAATTTACGGGTTCACTGTGCAAAAGACCTGGCATATCCAATAGGTGATGTTGACAAAGTTGATAGTAGGTTGCCTTTAAATGAAAATGCAAAGATTATTAACTTCGTAGTACCATATTGGCTACCTGCCCCTAATTACGATATCTCTGACGAGGCATTTTGTGCTAGCAGTACCAACTACACTGACTTAGACATAAACGGTAGATCGTACGAGACTTTTTCGTAGGTTCTTTTAAAACAGTCATTTACCCTTATGAATTAATGGCAGCTGGCCTCCAAAAGGGAGAAAAATAGAAAAAAAATCTACGGCGACTATATAAGCTTTCATAGAACAAATTTACGATAGATGAAAGGTTAACAAATAGTTAGCTAACATCCTTTATTGCAACTCGTTTTTTTGCACCAAAATAAGCCGGTGATGACGACTTTGAACTCTTCCCTCAAGATATCTGATGAGATTGCAGTTATTGTCCCGGAGACAGAATTTAAGGTAACCTATAAGGACCTTTCAGATATTACTGGTCATATCCAGGTGATGTTCAGGGACCAGTCCTCTCCAATATTTCAGGGGGGAAAGAGGCCAACGGTCGCTATAGCTATGGCAAATGGCCTAGAGTATATTAGTGTTTTCTTAGCATTAACCATGGATGGATATACTGCAGCCCCTTTAAACCCTGCATATAAGAGCAGTGAGTTTAATTTTTATTTGGAAGACTTAAATTCAAAGTTAATCATAGTACAAAAGGGTACTATTCGCAGCAAAGAGGGACAAGAGATCCTTAAATCTGCCAAGCAATTCGAATGCTTCCTTATTGAAGTAGGGTACGAGCAAAAGCGTGAACGTATCGAATATGAGGTCTTCATACCTGAAAACAATTACCACACGCCTGTTTACAGGTCACTCAAACAAGCTGCACAGTTTGTGAACACTGAGGACAAATTCCCAGGAAATGCCAATGAATCAGATGTGGCCCTTATCTTACACACTAGTGGTACTACTTCTCGTCCAAAGGCTGTACCTCTATCCCACTTGAATATTACAACTTCTATGAAAAATATTTCTGGTACCTATAAATTGACCAAGGAAGATTCCTCTTACGTGGTTATGCCATTATTCCACGTCCATGGCCTAATTGGGGTTGTACTTTCTACACTGTTTACTCAGGGTACTGTTGTAGTTCCCAATAGGTTCAGCGCCAGCTGGTTTTGGGCAGATTATGTTGTTAATAAATGTACCTGGTTCAGTTTCTCTCCTACTATCGGTCGTATCCTATTAAGCAACCCCTTGCCAGAAAAGGTGCCCTATATTAGGTTTATTAGATCATGCTCTAGTCCACTAGATGCTGCTACATACCATAATCTTGAGGATAAGCTTAAGGCACCAGTGCTTGAAGCCTACGCCATGACAGAAGCAGCACATCAAATGACCAGCAATGGTTTACCACCCGAGCTCCGTAAAATTGGTACTGTTGGTAAGCCTCGAGGAGTAAAAGTGATCATACTTGGCGCTGATAATCAGGTACTGCCGCAAGGACAGGAAGGTGAGGTCTCCATAAGCGGCTTGAATGTTACTTCGGGCTATATAAACAACGAGAAGGCCAATCGGGAGAACATCGTGCAAGAAAGCGGTTATTTTAAGACTGGCGATCTTGGATATTTTGACGAAGATGGGTTTCTCGTACTGAAAGGTAGACGTAGTGAAATCATTAACAGGGGAGGCGAGAAGATCTCCCCCGCGGAGGTAGACGAAGCTATGCTTTCACACCCACTGGTAAGTGAAGCGGTTGCTTTTGCAGTTCCAGACGCAAAATACGGGCAAATAGTAAATGCTGCAGTCGTCCTACAGCCAGGGTCGAACTTAACTTTCGAAGAACTCATATCCTTCTTAAAGGCAAGGGTGGTTGGCTTCAAGCTTCCGGAGCGCGTACATTTTGTGACTTCTTTGCCCAAGACTGCCACCGGTAAAACACAAAGAAAGTTGGTTGCGAAGGCTTTTGAATCAAAGTCGAAGTTGTAAAAATGTAATTCAAACCCAATACTGTTCGATATTACAACACAGACAGTGACTTTAAATTCATGTTTATATAGGTAAGAACTAGACCATATTCTAACCTACTGTACTACTCTTGAGCGATCGGGGTCTTCAATGTGGGGTCCAATCGCTGGGAGGATTTAACATCCTAACGTTTCCGAATACCCATCATGATTTTTATGTAAGTTTTTTTCACGGCCATTTAAAAATTTTCTTTATATAAAAAGGGGTAGATTTTCAGTGCAAAAGTATAGATCCCAGTCGTATTACGTTTACCTTACAACGTTATAGAAGGAATTGGGATATCTGTATACCTATCTAATACTACATCTCTCTCCGTATCCGGAAGCATTCTAAATACAACTTTTGTTGTCTATACAGCTTAGGGGTTGAGTCCTTCTTTTTTTGGAGCGTTACTATCATTTACTGAAAGGTGTTAATTAATGAATTCCAGATTTTCCGCTGTCTCGAGGTTTACGGGACCATTGCGTTCTGTCCTTCAATTCCATGGGAGGAGATTTGGTTCTTCGAAGACTATGACTGTTAGGGATGCATTGAATAGTGCTATGGCAGAAGAGATGGACCGTGACGATGACGTTTTCATCATCGGTGAAGAAGTTGCCCAATATAATGGTGCATACAAGGTCACCAAAGGATTATTAGACAGATTTGGAGAAAGAAGAGTGGTTGACACTCCTATCACAGAAATGGGATTTGCTGGTTTGGCAGTAGGTGCTGCCTTAAAGGGCTTAAAGCCAATTGTCGAGTTTATGTCTTTCAACTTTTCTATGCAAGCTATTGACCATGTGGTGAACTCTGCTGCTAAGACTTACTATATGTCTGGTGGTACGCAAACCTGTCAGATGGTGTTTAGAGGTCCTAACGGTTCAGCTGTGGGTGTTGCAGCCCAACATTCCCAAGACTATACAGCTTGGTACGGTTCAGTCCCAGGGTTGAAAGTTTTGGCACCATATTCTGCCACTGATGCTAAGGGTTTGTTGAAAGCTGCCATTCGTGACCCTAACCCAGTTGTGTTTTTGGAACACGAGTTGTTGTATGGTGAGTCCTTTGAAGTTTCTGATGAGGTTTTCTCCACTGACTTCACTTTGCCTTACACCGCCAAGGTAGAGAGAGAGGGCAGTGATATTTCCATTATTACTTACTCGAGAAATGTTCAATTCTCTTTGAAGGCAGCTGAGATCCTCGACAAACAATACGGTATTTCTGCAGAGGTGCTAAACTTGAGATCTATCAGGCCATTAGACGTCGACGCCATTATCAAGACTGTTAAGAAGACAAACCATTTGATTACTGTTGAGTCTACCTTCCCAGCATTTGGTGTTGGATCTGAGATTATCGCCCAGATCATGGAATCTGAAGCTTTTGACCATTTGGATGCTCCTGTAGAAAGAGTTACCGGTGCTGATGTGCCAACTCCTTATGCTAAGGAGTTGGAAGACTTCGCCTTCCCAGATCCAGACACCATCGTCAGGGCAGCCAAGAAGGTTTTGTCAGTCGAATAAAAAAAAAATGCAAACTGCGTTAGTCATCGTGCTATTTTTTTATATTGAGCCTACTTAGGCTTATACTACCAGTTGTATTTTTATCTCGATATCTCATTGTCAAATGCTGGGCTTCCTTGGATTTTATCTGGTTGCTGCGATGTTTGGTAACCTATAAAACATGAAATGTATTAAATGAGAGCATACAAAAGTTCAGAATCCCGTTTCAGATATTCCTTTTATCATTGTCTATTCCCCACTCTACGATGCTCGGGTAACTATTGTAAACCCCTACTTGTCGTGTGAAAACAAAGTCAAGGAGAGAGGGCTTATTTTTATCATGACTACTGGGCAGGCCCCGAGTTTCCACCAATTTAGAAAAATTGCAGGAAGTTGCTAAGTGTTCACTGGCTGAACTTGGTAAGGAGAGAGACCAAAACAGTTCAGTAAACATTTTATTTAATCCGTATATAATTGTTCTTGTACTTTTTAATCCATCCTGTCATGTTGTGGAACTGCTTGTGTATCTTCGAAGATGAGTGTATTTTTTTTCGGACACCTCCACGCGATCTCTTGAAGGCTGTCGAAAGAAAATAGTATCTTTCTACCACTGTGTCAGGAGGACTACAACTGCACCTCTAATAGTTGTACCATATATAAGATGGTGCATAGAAACGACCACAAATTGGCACCCTATGATTATCCCCAGTTTTACCTTTTGGTGGTGCTGTACTTCCTACAAGGCATTCCAGTCGGTTTAGCCTTCGGTACAGTCCCCTTTCTAATTAAAACCACGGCTTTGAATGCCTCTTTCACAAAGCTAGGTATTTTCGGTATTGCAACATATCCATATTCTTTAAAGATCCTATGGTCACCATTAGTGGATGCTTATTATTCTAGGAAGGTTGGTCGCAGAAGATCGTGGATAATACCTACACAATTGATCTCCAGTTTTATGTTATGTGCTGTCGGATATGCAATTTCTAAGGGATGGGTATTTGAAGGTGTTGACAAGGCATATGGCGGCCCAGATCTAGTAGATGGAACAGCTATTAATATTACACGGTTAACAGTATGCTTTTTTCTGTTAGTTTTCTTATGTGCAACTCAAGATATAGCGGTGGACGGATGGGCACTGACGATTTTATCTAAGCAAAGCTTAAGTTATGCATCCACAGCACAGACAGTGGGTATAAATGCAGGCTACTTTCTGAGCTTTAGCATATTTTTGACATTTAATTCAGCCGAATTCATGAATAAATACATGCGTACAACCCCATTGGAGCATGGATTTATTAGCCTAAGCACATACCTAAAATTCATTGGGTACTTGTATCTGATTGTGACCATGTATATCATGTTTAAGACAACCGAAGAACCCTTAAAAAGCAATGGCGTACTTCCAATTGCAACTCGTGGAAAGAAAGATGACGATGATGAAAAGCTTGTCGCTGTGTCTAGTGCCGGAATTCCCTTTGCTCCAGTTGAATACAATGATTCCATAACGACTGAGAAGGCGAGCTTAAGGAGTGTTTACAGGTCTTTTTTTAAAGTTCTCAAATTGCCCCCAGTTCAAGCGTTGGTTTTCTTGCATTTTATTTCAAAGTTTGCATTCCAGTGCAATGAGGTAGCGACAAATTTGAAGCTATTGGAAAAGGGCTTTAAAAGGGAGGATCTTGCCATATGTGCTTTAATTGACTTTCCATTTGAGATCATATTTGGCTACTATGTTGCAAAGTGGAGTTCGACAAGCTCAGGCGGATCCAATACACTCTATTCACGGCTTGTTGCGTCGGTAGGACAGTTTGGTGTCCTTACACCATGGATAGTGGGATACCTTGGTCGACTCGTGGCAGCAACCCTTGGTAACATTGTGATCTATGTATTTCCAGCAGACGGTGTGATTACAAAAACATATTTCTTATTCGTGATTTTCCAGCATCTACTTGGTTCATTTATGGCTACTGTGCAGTTTGTAAGTATTTCAGCATTCCACACCAGGATCGCAGACCCAAAAATTGGCGGTACATATATGACATTACTGAACACATTGAGCAACTTCGGCGGTACTTGGTCACGGTTACTAGTAATGACTATGGTAGACTATTTTACCACTTATCAATGCCAGGGGGAGATGGGCAGGTTGCTTTCCCTATCTAAACAAGACTGCCTCGAAAAGGGAGCTAAGCCTACTGTCATCAGAGATGGCTATTATACTACCAATTTTATATGTATACTTTTGGGGCTCTTCTTATACATTGTACATATTAGAAAGAAGGTGCAGCTGCTGCAAGCTTTACCAATATCGCAGTGGAGAGTTTAATATGACACAAATCAACTTCTTTCTGTTCCAGAATACATCACTTAACGAGGTAAACCACAATTACAACCATATAGGAGTATAGCAAACCTGTTAACTGTTCCCAAAAGGAATGGAAAGCTACGGACGTGATAAAGAACGACCAGATCCAAACGACATTGAGCAGTATAAGGATAATGATGGGGTTCTCCCATATGATAAAGATTGAAATTAACTTGATAAGTTTGGACAATGTACCAAGTATCTGTAAGATGGGGCGACAGAACACTTTCATCAAGATTGTATCATCATTTATAGGATCTAGAAGATTCCAAATTGCACCACTGGTGAACAACTCGAATGTAGAACGGCAGAACTCCTCCCTGTATGCGCGCGAGGATTGCCTTAACCGCAAATACCAGGCCTTTCTCAACCTTCTAGCCTCTTCTAGTAGCAAAAGTGACATTAATGATATCAAAAACACATGTCCACTAGGATCATGGCCGCCAACCCAATACCCTCCTAGTCTCCTGCATGTGCTGCTATTACGCAGGTCATGCTTCGCAGTCAATGTCTGCTGTATGAACTTGTTAATAGTACCGCTACCGGGAGATGGACGCCGGCATTCGCCGCCATTCAATCTACACTTTAACCAATATATAGTCTGGTCCAGTAGCTCAGCCTCGCTGGATGATACCCTTCCAAAGAAATGAGAAAGTTTTGACAGTGCTTGCCACCGTCGAGATGGTGAATCCTGAAAGTGACTATTCAAATTCATATCCTCGTCAAACACATTAAACTCGCAACCACCACCGGTTAGGACAAATGTGATGTCCATAAGGGGAGCGACCCCAAACCATAGCGCTTGCGCAAAAATGTACCACCATACAGTGAATGAGATATATCTTACAATGTAGCCTCGTAAGCTCCTTCCATCAAAGTTTTTATACCTAATAACACACCACCAACTAACCAATGAGGTCCAAAACCAACCTCTCTTAACAAACCACGTATTTAAAATGCTATCTTTATCTGCCCTCCAGTATCCTTGAGGAAGGACGAGGCTCAGCACGTTACCAGCCACAAGGACAGCAGGGCACAGTAGAAGTATGCCCCACCTCGCCCAAAATCGTTTCGAAGTCTTAAATTTACCCATAACTCTAGTAGCACCTCATCGGTTTTGTTTCGAGTGTATGCTTCTTACGGTAGGTCATAATAAACGTCTTAAACTTGCTTGACCTTATAATGAAATTCTCATCTGAGCTAATCCTCGCCAGATACCTACCTACGCTCACATACAAAGAAAGAAACTACAAAGAGCTACAATCTATTTGCAGTCATAAATCGCCACTATAAAAACATCGAGCTTTGTCCTTTTAAACATGGTAGCGGAATCTCCTCAAGTGCCTACTGAAGATACTACACAAGAAGAGCTGCCTAGCAGATTCGAAGTAGAGCTCGAGTTTGTTCAATCCCTAGCAAACATTCCCTACGTCACATATCTTTTAACACAACATCAGCTGTGGGAGGACCCGCAGTTTAAGGCATACCTCAAGTATCTGGAATATTGGTGTGATCCACCCTACGTGCAATACATCGTGTATCCAAATTCACTTTTCATTTTAAAGCTCTTGAATGGCTTCTTTGACAAGACAACTGTTAACGACGACAACCTACTTGAAGGCGCAGAAGACTTACCCAAGATTTTACAGGTACAAGGGGGCCAATTGATGAATGACATGGTTGAGAGGTGGAAGGCCTAAACGAAGCCCGCGCGCCTATTATTAGACAATAAAACTGGCTTTATACAATTCAATAGAGAACCCAACATCCTCGAAGCATGACAGGGTCAGCTAATTCATAGTTCCACAGTAAGTGCGCCCAGTTATTACAGCTAGAACTGCCAAATGGTAGAAGTGTGTCGGGCTTACAAGCCCACCATCACTATAAACGAAGTGAAGTTTGTCTCGAATGACGACTGAGTCACGCAACGATGACCCGTGAAAGTGCGGTTCTTTGCTCTTATTGGTCAAGCTTAATTGGGAAAACAATTTATCTCGAGAATCTACCACCTCTCGCTAGTATATAAACCAGCAAGTTCAACGGTGTCTTTATTGTCGAGGAACTAACTCCAGCAACTGAGACCGTAACTAGTTAGGATTTCAGCTATGACATCCAAATTAGCGAAATTTCGCGACCATTCTAGCCTTTTAGGCGAAAAGAATAAAGTTCTTGTTGCTAACAGAGGTGAGATCCCCATAAGAGTGTTTAGAACAGCCCATGAGCTTTCTATGAAGACGGTTGCGATCTATTCGCACGAAGATAGATTGTCTATGCATCGTTTGAAAGCGGATGAGGCTTACTTGATAGGTGAAGAGGGCCAGTACACGCCGGTTGGGGCGTACCTTGCCATTGATGAAATTATCAGGATTGCCAAAGAGCACGGCGTAGACTTCATACACCCTGGTTATGGGTTTTTGTCAGAAAATTCAGAATTTGCAGCTAAAGTGGCGGATGCAGGGATCACATGGATTGGGCCTCCTGCAGACGTTATTGACGCAGTTGGAGACAAAGTTTCAGCAAGAGTTCTGGCAGAAAAGGCGAAAGTTCCCACAGTACCCGGGACGCCTGGGCCCATTGAGTCTGTGGAAGAGGCAAAGGAGTTTGTAGCGAAATACGGGTACCCTGTGATCATTAAGGCGGCCTTTGGTGGTGGTGGAAGAGGAATGAGAGTTGTCCGTGAAGGTGATGATATTGCAGATGCGTTCCAGCGCGCTACTTCAGAGGCTAAGTCTGCATTTGGTAACGGTACATGTTTTGTGGAGCGTTTCTTGGATAAGCCTAAGCACATTGAGGTGCAACTTTTAGCGGACAATTATGGTAATGTTATTCACTTATTCGAGAGGGACTGTTCGGTACAACGTAGACATCAAAAGGTTGTTGAAGTGGCACCCGCCAAAACGATTCCAAAGTCGGTGCGCGACGCAATTTTGACTGATGCAGTGAAGCTTGCGAAGGAGGTTAACTATCGAAACGCGGGGACCGCTGAATTTTTGGTGGACAATCAAAATAGGCATTATTTCATTGAAATCAATCCAAGAATCCAAGTGGAGCACACAATTACCGAGGAGATCACCGGTGTTGACATAGTTGCTGCGCAGATACAAATAGCTGCGGGTGCTTCTTTGGAACAGCTCGGTCTATATCAAGACCGCATAATTACTCGTGGGTTCGCTATACAATGTCGTATCACGACAGAAGATCCTGCTAAGAACTTTCAGCCAGATACTGGACGTATAGATGTTTATCGATCAGCGGGAGGGAATGGCGTCAGGTTGGATGGTGGAAATGCATTTGCAGGTGCTGTCATCTCTCCTCACTACGATTCCATGTTGGTTAAGTGTTCCTGTTCTGGCTCCACTTACGAGATTGTCCGGCGTAAAATGTTGCGTGCTTTGATAGAATTCAGGGTCAGAGGTGTGAAAACTAATATCCCGTTCCTATTGACACTTTTAACCCATGAGGTTTTTATTTCTGGTGACTACTGGACGACTTTTATAGATGATACCCCACAGTTGTTCGAAATGGTGGCTTCTCAAAACAGAGCTCAGAAGTTATTACACTACCTAGCTGACCTTGCAGTGAATGGTTCGTCTATTAAGGGTCAAATTGGCTTGCCAAAATTGACGAAGCAACCAACTATCCCCTCTTTGCATGACTCAGAAGGTAATATTATAGATGTTGCATCACCACCACCTGCCGGGTGGAGAGATATTTTACTCACCCATGGACCTGAAGAATTTGCAAGACAGGTTCGTGGGTTCAACGGGACATTGGTTATGGATACAACATGGCGAGATGCACACCAATCTTTGTTAGCTACAAGGGTTCGTACTTACGATTTAGCTGCAATTGCACCAACAACTGCACATGCTCTTTCCGGTGCGTTTGCATTGGAGTGCTGGGGTGGTGCAACGTTTGACGTAGCGATGCGGTTCTTGCATGAAGATCCATGGGAGCGCGTGCGCACATTAAGAAAATTGGTCCCAAATATTCCATTCCAAATGTTACTAAGAGGGGCAAACGGTGTAGCTTACTCTTCTTTACCTGATAATGCAATTGACCACTTTGTAATGCAAGCAAAGGAGAATGGTGTTGATATTTTCAGGGTTTTCGATGCATTGAATGACTTAGAGCAGCTCAAGGTAGGTGTCGATGCCGTCAAAAAGGCTAATGGTGTAGTTGAGGCTACTCTATGCTATTCTGGTGATATGCTTCAGAAAGGAAAGAAATATAATTTGGACTACTATTTGGATTTAACTGATAGAATTGTACAAATGGGTACACATATTTTGGGTATCAAGGATATGGCTGGNACAATGAAGCCTGCTGCAGCCAAACTGCTAATTGGATCTATTAGAGCTAAGTATCCGAAGTTACCAATTCATGTTCATACCCATGACTCTGCTGGTACTGGTGTTTCCTCTATGGTTCAGTGTGCCTTTTCCGGTGCAGATGTGGTGGACGTCGCCATTAACTCCATGTCAGGTCTTACCTCCCAACCCTCTATCAGTGCCTTTTTGGCTTCTCTTGATGGGGAAGTTAACACAAATATTGATTCTAGGCACGCACGTGAATTGGACGCTTATTGGGCGGAGATGAGACTATTATATTCCTGCTTTGAGGCGGACCTCAAAGGACCTGACCCTGAAGTTTATGAGCATGAGATACCTGGCGGTCAACTAACGAATCTATTGTTCCAGGCGCAGCAATTAGGATTAGGAGAACAATGGGCGGAGACTAAGAGAGCCTACCGGATGGCGAACCAGTTATTGGGTGATTTGGTAAAAGTGACGCCAACCTCCAAGGTGGTCGGTGATTTGGCGCAATTTATGGTGTCTAATAAGCTAACCTCGGAAGATGTCCGGCGCTTGGCCAACTCTCTTAACTTCCCTGACTCTGTTATGGACTTTTTCGAAGGTTTAATGGGCCAACCTTACGGTGGATTCCCAGAGCCGTTAAGGTCTGATATTCTACGAAACAAGCGCAGAAAATTGACATGCAGACCAGGATTGGAGTTGGCTCCGTTCGATCTAGACAATATTAGAGATGAATTGAGGTCCCGCTTCGGTTCTGCTGACGAATGTGATGTAGCATCATACAACATGTATCCAAAGGTGTTCGAGGATTTCGTCAAAGTAAGAGAGATGTACGGTGACCTTTCAGTCCTTCCAACAAAGAATTTTCTCTCTCCTCCTGTGATCGGCGAAGAAATCATCGTAAATATAGAGAAAGGTAAAACACTGATTATCAAGCTTCAGGCTGTTAGTAACATTCATCAAAACAGTGGTATAAGGGAGGTTTATTTCGAACTAAACGGTGAATTGAGGAAAGTATCTGTTGTCGACAAGTCGCAGAAGGTGGAGACGGTCTCTAAGCCGAAGGCTGACGCACACGACCCTCTACAAATTGGTGCTCCAATGGCGGGTGTTGTTATAGAGGTGAAGGTCCATAAAGGGTCCGCTGTCAAAAAGGGACAACCTGTCGCTGTCCTAAGTGCCATGAAGATGGAGATGGTGATATCTGCCCCCGAAGATGGTCAAGTTAGTAGCGTATTCGTAAACGACGGCGAAACTGTCGATGTGTCCGACCTGCTGGTTCTTTTAGAACCTATAAACGCAAGCAGCATCTGATCCACTTATGGTGTAACAATTGTGATAATTTTATACCTATATAACTAGTTTTAACATTGACATGCAACTGACATTTTGACCTTCATTAATAAGTCACCGAAACATCTTCCTCTCTCTGGCCGTATTATTAAAATGGTTCGACGCTCGTGTCTTGCTGACCCTGGAAGAGTTTTTAGGCATACCAGTACTTCGACCTTTACCAGCTATAGTGGTCATTTTTATAGCTGTTTTTTTAGGTGGAGGCGCGTTAACTATAGGTAAGCTGGCAGCGCGCTCCTCTTGGACCTTCTTCTTCAAAGCTTCAACTTCCTTCCTTTTCGCTTCAATGTATTCTTGAGCCTTGCGTTCGTTGCCCTTGGTATTATCTATGTAATCAAGATATTCCTCATCATCCATTAACTCTCCTATATAACTGGCTTGAGATTGTATTTTGATCCACGTATCTAAGACTTTGTTCACTGATTGGCAAGTCATCTTAATACGACTAAGATTATCGAAGGTGGAATTTCGCAACGAGCTATTTAGGTGCTTTATGACAGGTATAATTTTATCCAGTTGTTCCAGTTCCTTCAATAATGTAGGTGTTGAGGTCGAAGACGTAAACCACGGAGGTAAGTCTATAGATCTTTTCTCGTTGTCTAACTGATTAGAGCGCATCTGATCAAATATTTTGGGGATCAGCTTATCAATAGCTGTAGGTGGGGGAGTACCTTCTACCATGGCTTCCTGTCGTTTTGGTATGCTTTATGTTTTGTATATTCTATCCCTTTAGATATGTTTTTTTTAAACCTAGCCATACACTCACCTTTACTTACAACGGCGCCTACGTAAATGTTGTTTATCCAAATGCAACAGTAGCACAATAAGACACCACTAGCTCTTCTTTAACCCTGAATTGCTTCCATAGCTGGCCAATGTTTTGTTGTGGAGTTGGTGCGAATGAACTACTTATGTAACAGTGTACTTCGTTTAACCTAAGCTTCTTGCGGAGAAACATGACCACCACACTAAACGTTTGGCTGCTTCCAATCTCGCAAACCTGTGGATTCACCTGTGCAATCGATCCTATTGGCTGAAATCTGATTGAAATCTTCTTGGGTTGTGGGGAGGCAGCTATCTCTTGTACTAGCGGTGATCCTCCAGAAGACGTAGATCTAGGTTCAGCATGTTCGCCCCCCAGGTAGACCGATGTGCTCAATGGTACATCTTGCCTCATTTNCATAGAGTCATAGTCATTCAATAAACTAAGCTCAGATGTGGTTGAAGGTGTATCTTCATCACTAGGAGATCTTAACTGAAGCCTAGTTAGTCTTTCGTTATACTCCTCCAATTTATTTTGTAAAGATTCCTGGGTATGGTACTCAGAAGAGGGGACTTGACTATGGCTAACATTTTCCGATTGTGATTGACTTACACTACTCTCTGTTTCGCTTTCTAGAACTGAACTCATTTCTCAAACTATCCTAGGTAGTCCCTAACTTGCTCTGTTTGCTTTGTTGGATACCTTAAATAGCATTATTGCATCACAGCTTCATCCCCTTGGAAATATCTATTTCTAACCAACTAGTAGGTCGAGTTCAAAACAGAAAACAAGCTAAAACGAAGCTTTAATAATCTAAGGAAGTGGTAAAAGCGATACTAATTCCAAGCAGTTTCGATATGGTTAACAGTAGTCCTGCTGATGACTACCTTGCTAAATTACGTTTGGTTTTTGAGGAACAGGCGGAAGATATTGTTTCTCTTGCTTCCAGTATCGATCTACTTGGTGAAACTGCAGCTAGTAGCGAATCAAAGGAAACATGTATTAGCTTTTTGCATGCACTCCTGCAAGTTATGGATAGTAATGGAGCGATTGTTCAAGAGTTGGGTTGGGATCTTCCAAAGACCCTTTTCAAGTTTCTCGATGTTAGATATATAAAAATAACAAAGGAATTAAGGAGTGACATGATATTGAGATTGGTATCTGGTTGCTTAGATATTGTTAGCTTTTATGGTAATCCCAAGGAATGCTTTCTTACAGGGTGTCAATTGCTCTCTACTCTGAGTATTGATGACTATAATTCTGATGAGGACGAAAGTGAAGAATGTAAAGCTACTGACAGTTACAATCTGGGTGAGGTGGATTTAGGTAAATTGGAGGAGTTAGAAATTCCTCAGAATATTAATGATTTAGACGGTAGTCCTACCTCGAAGATATGCTGTGTCAAATTTCATTTACTTTTAAAATTTGTACGAAAGATTGTTCCTCGAATTGAAACGATTTACCCCTCTAAGTTTCTCGCAGAAATAGTAAAGGCTTTGCTGGTATTTGAAGATATCAATGTGATGTCACTTGCAATTGTTAACCTGACGTTGTGGGAGGTGTACATGTTTTGCAAGAATTACGACGTAAATGCCAAAATGAAAGAGCCAATAGAAGGCGGTTTAAGCGAAGAAGATAAGCAACATGCAGAACAGGAAATTCTCCTGCAGAAGAAACTTTTGTTAAGTCTTTTGACCCACAGTGTAGATTGTACCTTGAAGAGTTATGGGTTGCTCTTGGATATGGAATATGTCTTTAAGAGCCATAGAAAGGAATGTGAACTTCCCGAATCATTTCTAGCTATTCGTGAAATACTATTGTTGTGCGCTCAAGAAGGCTCTCAAATGACCACGGATTTTGAATTGCTCTACAAGAGCCTGTGCGTCAGTAATTCTAAATCTATGTATGAAGGTTTTGTCACCGAGCATAGGAAAAATGCAAGTGACACAACTGAAGCAATATATCAGTTGGCCTATACTTACGAGATCCAAAAAATGGGTGATATAAAGGAGATACCAATAAGTGCTAGAGGTATCTTAATTTTACAGACTGTAGCATGTGCGATCGGTAAGAAGGATTCTAGTGAGCAACTTTCCCTAATTGATGCCATATATATGTATCTACGGTTTATGTCACCGGCCATGTACACGGAAAAGTTTGCTAGCAAAGCGATCGAAGAAGTTGTTTTGTATTGGATCTTAGCTGCTTTACAGAGGGTAAAGTTTGCAGATAGTGCTGAATGTATCAAGAAATTACCAGAAGAGATAATGGTTGTATTTACCCAACTTATGCTCTTGAATGCACAAGGCAATGTAGCGAATTGGAAAAAATCCATTCAGCTAGATATTTTGACCAAGATTCTTTCAATGGTACCTCAGAAGAAGGTTTTTTCTTTTATTGTTGATACATTGCTACAATGTCCCTTTGAAACGGTGAAGCAGGATATAATAGGAATAACCAAATCATTAATGCTGGATACCTATGACTGTAGACATGAAGTAGGAAAGGGTATCATTGCAGCTTTCTCTACAGCTACTTCAACTTTGTCCAAAACTCAGAAGACTCCACCTAAAAGTGCAGGTCCTCCCCCGCTTCCACCAAGGCCTCATATACCAGTGGACATTGAATCCATTGCAGCAATTCATACTTTGTCAATGTTGGCAATAGACGCAGCAAAAGACAAAAAGAATATCCAGAAATTGAGAACTGTCCTTGCATACCTGAATTTACATGTTGTGCTGAGACATAAATGGGATAGGGAACAATTGTGCGAAATTGCTGGCGTGGTTGCACAAAATTTTGATACAAACACTGATTCCTTGCCCGAAGTGAAATACATTTCACTTGCTAACAATATCCTATTAGAATATACGAAGGAAAAGTAGACACAGTACAAACCATTGATAAGGTGGTACTTCAAATATCCTCAATTTTTAAAAAAAAATATTTAGTTCTAATCTTACGATGGTGGCACTATAACCTTTCCTTCAAACTTCAACGGTCACTACCTTGGATTTCTGACTCCCCCCTTCTTCATAGTACCATCTACTCTTTCGAAGGTAGCATATTGGCCTTTTTGAATCAACGGGCCAAAATACACGAAAAACCCATCCTTTGTTGCCGCACGTTGCTCCTCCCAAAGTAGCTCTGAGTCATCAATAAACGGATCATCAATATCGTACTTTCCAACTCTACTCTTTCCCTTTAATGGGTTAACCTTCTTCTTAGTCCCTTTTGGAGGAGACATGCCGGAACTTGTAGCTACACCGCCTTCTTCATCTTCTTCCGCTTCCTCTTCATCGTCCTCTTCGTCTTCTACCATATCTACATCTTCACTGTTTTCACCTTTACTGGCGCCTCTATTAGCGTTCGTTGACCTTGGATTGCTTTCTGTACCAAACTTTTCTTGCACTAGATTGTAGAAGTTAAATACTACTTGGCCATTCTCGTCCAGGTACTCATTCCTTCCCACTTGATATAACGGAACATCTAAGACAATGATGGGAACATCATCTTCATCTTGTGAGGCTCCTTGTGACTTTTGATCAAAAACATCTATAAGCGATGGCGACTTTATAGGTTGTGGTGGCACAAGTTTCTTAAGCGCCTGTGGAGCACTAGTTGGAGGAGGGTTAGCTTCTGTTACAGGTGCTGGGGTTGCAGAGCTATCTTTCTTTTTGGAGGCACTTTGCTTTGCTTTCCCTTTAGCATCACGCTTGCATGTACCAGCGTTTGAAGATTTTTTGGAAGATATAGGAGCTGCTGAAGAAGCAGGAACTGGTAGAGGAGTAGGTGTAGCCGCACCAATAATATTAGATGCTGAAAGTGTTTTTTTGGCTTTCTGTGAATCCTGCGCAGTGCCTTTCGAGGCAGGGTTTAAGTTTGATTGTGTTCTTTTCAGTCCTTTTTGGTTAGGAGCATTAACAGGAGAGCTAATGCGTGCAATCAGTATATTCTGCTCTTCTGTCTCCTCTGGGGCCTGAGGGGGAGTAGAATTACTATGGGGAGCTGAATTCCCATCCTGTGACGGCAGTATAACTTTTCTACCACTATTCAACGAAGCTGATGTTGGAGAAGCAGATGGCGATTGATGGTCCAAAGTTTGCACTGAGTCTTCTTTCTTCGGTGTCTTACTGGAAGTCTTCTTACCTGAACCCTTTCCTCCCTCACCAGCAGCCTTTTTGCTACCACTTACAGAAGAACCATCGTTCTTTCTTCGCCTTGTTGTAGCTTTCTTAGCTGGTGTCGCTGCAGTACCCTGTTTTGCTGCGGCCGACGAGCTCTTACCAGACGAAGAGCTCTTCACTTCAATACTCTCTACACTAGAAGCGTTAGCAGAGTTGTTGCTCTGATGCACCCGCAGATTTTGTTTATCTAAAAGCGCAGGAAGTGTAGGTTGCATCTCTGACTTCAGAATGGTAGACGTAAAAGGGGCTGGAACAGGAGGTGTAGAAGAGGTACTAGAGTAGTTATAGTCAACTGAAGGAGATAGTAAAGAGGCAAGGGGTATTGCATGTAGCCGTGGTCTTTCTTGAGGCGATGCATTGCCAATTTTATTTGTACTAATCGCAGGAAGCCTTACCTCGGCTCTATTTCTCGCTAACTCGTTCGCAATGTTGGGTATCGATCTCTGCTTTTTTACCAGGTTATTCTGATTGGAGCTCGTTTCTATAGGCCTTTTGGTATTTACTTTAATGTCTTCGTTTTGTTCCTCATTATCTTCTAATACAATTACTTCTTGAACAGTATATTGGTTAGTAAAAGACCACACAAATGGTACATTTCTCTCGAAAGTCACAAAAGTTCGAACGACCTCACATACTTTCAGGCTCTGCCATTGTTCAGTACCTGGCCACTCGTTTCAACTGCCAGATTCGTTACCTTGTTTGTCTTTGTAAGCGGATTGCTTCACTTATGTTCTTTCAGGTTTTATCCCTCTTATTCCTTTGACGTTCACTTTAACCGATGATAAATTATATTATCCGAAAAGATGAGCAATTGCAACACACATACGACCAATTACTGATAAGAAAAGACTGCAACAGTTCTATATAACTTAGCGTTTCCGAGTGTAACCGCTCCTCTATTACAATGATTAAGGCAGTAGCATCGGAGAAGTGCACTTCCTTATGTTGCCGCGGCTGTGCACCCCTGGTTAGCAAGCACAGTCGTAGCTACACAGCTTCGTCAGACCCATCACAAATCCCTGACTTTTCAAAGTACTTTCCAGCAACGCCAATATGTGAGCTGTCTACATATATTGGATCCATTTGGAGTGCGTATCCGCAACGTTCCAAGTATGTGAATCAACTGCACTACTACCAGAATAAAAAAGTACTTATTGAACAATACCTACAAAAGCAACCGCATGCTGTCTCTCTTATGCAGCTATCGCAGTATTACGATGATTCTAAAAAGCTCACAAGCAAGAAAGTGATCAACTCGGGGCAATTCGCGAAAGAGGAGCTGGTTGTACGTATGGCACATAAACTTAAAGTGTTGCAGGATCTCCCTTTCAATGTCGTCAACAATTTTCACTTTCTACAGGTTTACGAATCATACTACAACATTTTTGATAGGTTCCGCAAGTTCCCTACTATCAAGACTCTGGAAGATAACGAAAGGTTCGCGGAGTTTCTTTACAGGATCTTAAATGACTTCAACAGTCTTAATCTTCCGCATTTGATCATGGGCGCCCTGGAGTGCCGGATCCTTGACCTGTATCCACAGGAACAATTAGATGAGCTGGTCTCAAGTTGTTTACGCGCAAGAATATCTCGAAGACTGATCGTTGAGGAACACTTAAGTGTCACCTCGAATTATATGAGCGGAAAGGAAGAAAATACCCTTATTTTTGGAGATATCATCCAGGAATGCCGTGCCAGTGAGTATTTGCTAAAGGCCTCCAAGATGTGTGAGGGTTTTATCAAAGACATGTTCTTCGATGGTATTAAGCTCCCGCAGTTCATCCTGCAGGGTGACACTGACTTAAAGTTCTACTTCATGCCAACACATCTCAAGTACCTGTTCGGTGAATGTCTCAGAAATAGCTACGAGGCTACTGTAAAGGAGTACATCAGGAGAGGCCTATCCAAGCCTGATCCGATAGTTGTCACCATAGTTAGAAATGACCGCTCTTTCTTGTTCCGCATCAGCGATCGCGGAGGCGGTATTCTTCATGATGACAGGACTATATGGTCCTTCGGCAAATCAAAAGAGCTGGCTAAACGCTCTTTAGATAACTTCCACAAGCTAACTGGTGCCCAATGCGCCTCTATATACGACTGTATTGATGAGATAGATGCTAGTGGCACCTATTCTTTCCAAAATCCCACTACCGGGAGGCTCAGGTACACATCGCTTGAATCCGCCGTCCACTCAAACCTAACAAAGGGAAAGTACAAAATGCAGTTTAGTAGACCGCTACTTGGGCTCTTAGGAAGATCATCCCGATATAGGCTAGGGATCGGCCTCGCGATGTGCAAGGTTTATGCAGAATATTGGAACGGAGATTTGACAGTCCACTCCATTCAAGGCTACGGAACGGACACAGTGATAAAACTTGGAAACCTACTCCACAACCCACACAAAGTACAGCTAGATAGAGTATAGACATACGGCTAGTATCCTACTCAGCACTCTTTATAGCACCACATTCCATTATAACTTCTATTCAAATATGTCACTATAGACGTTCTTTTCAGAATCACTTATTATAATGAATAATAGCTTCTAAACTTCCCTTTGAAACTTTTAGTTCTCCACTACCAATTCCAACAGCATAAAGGAACGTCTGGCGAGGGNATACTGTATATTAAAGTAAGGCGGCATAGTTATTAGGTACATCTTCATAGATATTTGGAGTTTTTGCAAAGATGAGCACCCCAGCGAGACGGAGACTAATGAGAGATTTTAAAAGAATGAAAGAAGATGCACCTCCGGGTGTATCAGCTTCACCACTCCCGGATAATGTGATGGTATGGAATGCTATGATCATCGGGCCTGCAGATACGCCATACGAAGATGGCACATTCAGATTATTACTAGAATTTGATGAAGAATATCCAAATAAGCCTCCACATGTCAAATTTCTGAGCGAAATGTTCCATCCAAATGTATATGCTAATGGAGAAATATGTCTTGATATTTTGCAGAACCGTTGGACCCCAACCTATGATGTAGCGTCCATATTGACATCTATCCAATCACTTTTTAACGATCCGAACCCAGCATCGCCTGCAAACGTTGAAGCAGCTACATTGTTCAAGGATCACAAGTCGCAGTATGTGAAAAGAGTAAAAGAAACAGTTGAGAAATCGTGGGAGGACGATCTAGAGGACATGGATGACGATTCTGAGTAAGTGCAAGAACACGCTCTTCTCAGTGGATTAATTTATTCATTACAATATAGTAGGCTTACCTATAACCAATAGAGCCGACTCCATTTACTTACCAATGCGATCAAAAGCAGTGCCAACACACCCCTAGACGACGTGTATATGTGTGTATATGCATCCATACTAAATACATGCATGTATCAGGTACTTACTAGAGAGGTTAAAATAGAATTGGTTTGGATGTGTTGCGCACTGCTCTTAGCTTACTACTGCGACGGCAGCCTCGGGATCCTGCTCCTGCCGCCTGAGAAGATCCTTCGCGACTGCCAGAGCACCAATCCACAATCCAAAATATAACACCCACTTCGATAAAGGATCTAGAGGCTTGGATAGCTCCTCCAACTGCCTCCTACGCGAAGTAGTGCACTCCCAAAGCTGCATGCCGCCTCTGATAAAGAAATCTTCTGGTCTTCGCCCCAAAAATGACATACCTTTGCGTGGGCCCCACGACCCATATGCTTGATAGAACGCCACTTGCTTCCATATTAACGGTACATCCTTCCAAGGCCGTGCATTCATCTCTTCCACGCCAACTTTTATTAGCGCCTCATCCGCCGTTGTCGACGTGAACTTGCTTAACAACAAATTCGAGGGCCCCTGTTGGTCCCGATTGACCGCGAATCGTTCACTCAATAACGAATCTGCCTCCCCAGACCTTATAATCGCCAATAATGACTCTTTTTGCCTCCGGCTCTCTTGTTCATCATCCTCTGCCGCCTGCGATACAGACAAAAGAGAGCCTAAATCTCGAAGAGACCCCATGATCATTTGTTGACGACTACCGACTCCGACGGCGTTTTGCTTTGTCCTTTCAGCTTGACGTTTGAGCAGCGAGATAGGTACCGCTCGGGAAGCCTTCATAGGCGTATTCCCAATTACCATATTGCTCACTTGGATATGTTATAGCTGGCCGCCAACCCCCTTCTAGCCATATAAACTTTTCTAGCTGTTAATTTGGTGAAAATTATCAACCACATCGTTAGCGACGATCGAGGTGGTAAACTAGCAAACGTCACATTAGAATGGCCACACTGTATAGAACCGATTTTATATACATACATTATAAATATTAACCTAAACATCGCTTTGACGTGCTGCTACGGTTTCTCTTCATACATGGTTGAACTTTCTTTCCAACTTGTGCATGTTTTCAGTGCCGAGTATATATGAGTTTACGACGGTAACGGTGATGGTGATTAATAATGAACTACTTTGCGATGGGACCTCTCTGTCTTCGTGCAGAAGACGGATCGACCATTTTGTTATCTGTATGCTTACGAGCAAGTAAGCTCAAAATGTCTGTAAGCGAAACTACTCCAACAAGATATCCAGTCCTGTAATCTTTGTCAATACTGCCAACTGGTGTGGTGGCAGTAGGTGTTGAGCTTGCAGATGTTGGGGCTGGAGGTGGTGAAACATTCCTCGCGGAGAAATCGGAAATATCGTTTGGTGTAGCAGGTGATGTTGCTGTCAATGGTAAAGGCTGGTCTACTGGTTGGACAAGCCATAAACGATGGGCCTTGGTTGCAACAAGTTTTGCAATGGTACGTGCCAAAGAAGAGGTTGGATATACATGGAAAATAGGGAAAGAGTCTTTGCCAGTCTCTAGACCTCGAGTGTTGAGTATAACGCTGATGAAGTGACGACAGGTGTTATGTAATAGAGGGTATTGTGATGTGCGTGTAACGTGTTTCACATCGGTCACAGAGATGTTACCTAAAAGCATGCCGTTGCCGTCTATCACTGCGATGGAAGAGATGCGTGCAGAATGCATCTTGTACAATGCCATTAGAAGCGGTTCATGATCTTGGACGGATATTACCCTAGACTGGCGGAAGGTTGGCGGGGTATGCGGGTCAAGCACGCCAATGCCTAGCTCCTGCAAGGATGAGTTTAGTAGTGGTTCCAAATTGCTGAATTGGCGGGCGTTGTCCCACAAGTATTTTGTTAGCCGCCGTTGCGAGAGAATGCCCCTAACAACAGTTCCTTCGGGGTCCGTTATGGCTACTCTATGTACTCCTGAGCCCAAAATGCCCATAACTGTAGACAGGTTCTCGGTTTCTGGCACTTTGTAGAACGGATTTTTAGGCGTTAGTCGGACGATACGCCCCACTGGCACACTCTGCCCGCTTTGACATTTCTTCGTTACCTCTTCATCGTCCACCTTTGCTTTTCCAAGCACCAAGAGCAGATAAGAGTTCAAATCGTTGTAGTCAAAAGTAACACAGTCCATATCCCCTGGAAACTGTTCTACAGGCAAAGAAGTCAAATTATGTTCCACTAGTGTGTTAAAAGCCTCCTCCACGGAGATATCTGCGCTGATGAATACTAGCTTATTCTGCTCAACTAGCTCTGACAACTCAATATGCTGCCATTTCTGCCTGTGCACTTTAGTAAGGTACGTAGTAGCAGACAGATGCGACTCGTCTGACGATACGCTGTTCTGGCGTGACATTGAAACTTTCAGACACTCTTCCGATCCATCACAAGCCTGGCGCTGCCCCATTCTATTCCCACTACAACCCCCGCTACTACTCCCGCCTGCGACTCCTGTCGCAGGCGGCGGAGTTGATAGCATCTCAACGATTGATGCATGTCGCTGTCCCGGCGAAGCTGTTATAGCTCCAGGGCCCCCGACTGATCCTGAATACCCCGTATTACCGTTTCCCCCTGATACTTGATGTTTCTCATTCATAACTATCTTTTTATGCCTTGATAAAACTCGTCCCGACTATATACATATAGCTAAGAGATGCGTTTGTAGACTTTTCACCATATGGCTTTACCTTCACGCCCACTCAAGGGGTGCGTTACCCGCCCGTTGCACATAGTCCGGGTCACTCGCGTCGACAGTGATATCCATTTCGTTACCCGGCCATCAACATTGTGGCTTGCTTTTTCTCGTTGGGCCCAATTGTTGGAACTCGGACAGATAAAAGATTGTTTGCACGTGATGTTCCAACAAATTTCGAAGAAGTCGGAAGATTCGGTCAGCCGTTGGATAATTAGCAACAGCGAAACAGTGCTATGGAAGGCCACCGCCAATAAAAAATTAAGGCCGACAAATTGTGTTTTACACATATAAATGCTATGATCTGGGCAGGTTACTCCAGACAGTTCTTCTGCTGTGTAAGACAATCAACTGGGAAATATTGAGGAGAATATAGAAAGAAGTGATATATATATTTATTATACATATCTCTATCTGACAATCTACTCCAGAAAAGGTATTATTAGCAGGTATAGGGCCCTTCTGGAATAGAGAAGGCTTAGCTGTTGTTAGCTTACAGGGTTTAGGGGACAAAAAAAGAATCGATCAACTCAAAGTTTGTAAGACTTGTTGAAACAGGGATTGTGTAAGGGATTGAACTGAGAAATTATAAATAAGCTAAGGATTTTAGCACGACGGTTTGAAGCGAAACGAGGAAATAATTTACGAGATAATGGAACAAATTGATTTAGCAAGTGCTAACAAGATAGCAGCGGGTGCGAACAAGCGCGCCGTGCGGGTGACCAACGGACTTGGGTCGTTGATGGGCTCGAAGCAGATGGCCTCAGTGGACTTCGAGGACAACATGGACAAGCTATTGGCACGTGATCAGAAGGAGAAGGAGCACTACAGGAAAGTGAAGCACATTGCGGAACAGCCCTGGACCTTGAATAACTGGCACAGGCACTTGAACTGGCTAAATATGATTTTGGTTGTGGGAGTTCCTGCCATTGGGTGGTTTTTAACGCTAAGTGGAAGGGTTCCTCTCAAGTTCTCTGTGTTTTTATTCAGTGTGTTCTACTATGCCTTGGGTGGTCTATCGATTACCGCGGGATACCACAGGTTGTGGTCCCATAGAGCCTATAGCGCTAGATGGCCATTGAGAATTTTCTTTGCAATTTTCGGCGCATCGTCTGTCCAAGGTTCTATTAAGTGGTGGGGCCACTCTCACCGTATTCACCACAGATACACGGATACCGCCAGAGACCCATATGATGCTAGACGCGGATTGTGGTACTCGCACATGGGCTGGTTGTTGTTGCAACCTAACCCTAAGTGGGGAGCACGTGCAGATATTTCGGACTTGGTAGACGATTGGATTGTCCGTTTCCAACACAGACATTACATTGGAGTCATGATTCTCAGTGGTTTTATCTTTCCCGCTCTTTTCTGCCACTACATGTATGGTGATTTCATGGGAGGTTTGGTATATGCAGGTATTCTACGTGTCTTTGCTACACAACAAGCCACATTCTGTATCAACTCGCTAGCCCACTACTTGGGTGACCAACCTTTTGACGACCGTCGTACACCAAGGGACAATTGGATCACTGCCTTGGTCACTTTTGGTGAGGGCTACCATAACTTCCACCACGAATTCCCAACTGACTACAGAAATGCTATTAAGTGGTATCAATACGACCCAACTAAGGTTTTCATTTACTGCTCTTCTCTAATTGGTTTATCATACAACTTGAAGAAGTTCTCGCAGAACGCTATACAACAAGGTTTGATCCAACAAAAGCAAAAGAAGCTAGACCGCGAACGTGCTAAGTTGAACTGGGGTACCTGTTTATCGGAGTTGCCTGTGTGGGACAAGTCCGAGTTCATGCAGCAAGTCAAGACAAAGCCTGGTTTGGTTGTTATTTCCGGTATTGTACACGATGTGTCGGGCTATATCACCGAACATCCCGGTGGTGAGACTTTAATCCAAGCCGCGCTAGGTAAGGATGCAACTAAAGCCTTTAACGGTGGAGTCTACCTGCATTCTAACGCCGCTCACAACATTTTGGCTACCATGAGAGTTGCTGTGGTGAAGGAAGGTCAAGATGCAGCTTCGAGATTTGCAGCTAAACGTGGTGAGATCTACGAAAAGAAAGCCTTATAGTTAGCTTTCTGAATCGCCAAGCTTCTGATAAAAAATTTTATGGATTGTATTGTATGTGCTGATTTTTTATTATTTAAGAAATTACCTTTAACATGCATTGATATATTGTTATTTTCATTGACACATTCGCACTACGTCCAATACCTTCTGGGGGATGCTCACATAATTATTGCTCTCTCTGGATGTGTTTATTTACTTTATTTTGTTATATTGTTATGTGTTCCATGCACATACACATACACAGCACATATATATATTTATATATACTTAAGTCATATCACCCACTTTAGGATATCTCGGTCTTACTCGGTTTATTTGTTGCGTAGTCTTCTTCCAAGTTGCTTGGCATTTCTAGAGTCCTTGCTTCCGCGCCCTGAAGGGCCATCTCTTCAAATAATCCGCATAACTTGTCAACATCCATTTGCGCACACTTCCCTAGTCCGAATGCGTCCGTAACCTTGGTGATCCAGTTCATCCGATATTTCACAATCTGATCATTTTCCAAATCAGACATACGCTCACTCATACCCCGAACACGCGAACGAAGCTGCCCTAACCTTTGGCACATCTCATCCCAATCAAATGACCCATACCTTTGTAATATATCTGCTTTCAACAACGCAGTCAGTCTGGGCGAAACTCCATTTGATGAAATCATTATTTGCAGGCCTTTGGTGCCCAATTGACAATTACTTCCAAAATAAAAATCGCACATATCAGGTACATCAGCAACATTACATAATATACTGAGACCATCCTTCTTACATAGGCCGTAAACATGCGCACTGACTTTTTCATTCGGCAGGCATGTCAAAACCAGCTGAAATTTGTGCAGTTTTACATCATTATCTTGAAACTCTCTTTTAAGCAGATGGTAGACTTGTGCAACATGTGGAGTCCAATCATGGTTGATCCATTCATCAGCTTCAGTGCCTATCTCAGATTCGGGCATGTATTGAGACAACTGTGAAGTATAAAGAGGTGATACTATAGTCAGCTTACATCCAGTCGGAATGAGTTTATGCACCCTTGTCATTCCCACATTTCCACATCCTACGAGGAGAACGTGCTTATTAGTCAACTGATGTGCTAGCTGGAGGGAATTCATACTATAGGTCCTACCTACTAATGCAGTGTGTATACTCTACTAGTATACGTATGTCCATTAGATAATGAGTCCACGATGAGTAAAATTGTCAGTCATATATATATTGTGGTGCGTGGGTTTACCGATAAGCCAGTCGGTTAAGAACTAAAAATACGATTTTAAGCACTAAATGTTTAAGAACGTAAAACCTTAATGCTGGCATCTTCATAAAGAGTGTCAAATCTATTTAGACCATAAAGCTTAAGTTTATACAACATGCCTCATATCTAATATTGTACAAAAGAGACATTTGTTCCGGATACGCTTTTAACAAACAGTTACGACTACGGAACCCCTTGAGAAATGGTGCAACTAGAGAAAAATCATTTTAGAAAAAACTGTTAGAACTTATTAACCTGTTTTTCAAGACTTCATTGCAATATAGACGAATTTATCGGTATTTGTTGCGTTGTGGTAGTAGTACTTGATGGGTTGGGTTGCAACATCCCCGTAGCCGCCGCCATGGAAAATGATTCTGGGATTCCTAATCCAAGGTTGTTGCTTACAGATGCGGGAAAAGTAGAATATTGTTGTAGAGGTGCCCAGGTCTGTTGCTGCTGTTGCATAGAAGACGGTGCGCCCATCGACATCTGCTGTTGAGAACTAGATTCTAGTTGGATGGGATAATCTTGGGTGGTCTGGGCATGTTGCTTCCTCCGATCCATAATGGATCCAGTGCTGTTACTGTGGGCATGCGATCGACCCCATGATAGTCTAATACTATTGCCGCCTATGATGAACCCTTGCATGCCTTGGATAGCCGCTTCAGCATCAACTCTCCTTTCAAACTTCACGAAACCACAACCGGTTCCAGGAGGAACTTTCACACTGATGATATTGCCGAAGGACATAAACAACGAGTGTAAATGAGATTTTGTGACCTGACTGCTTAGACCACCAACAAACACAGTTGTATTAGAGGCTTCACTGTACCCTGACATAGGTCGGTTAACAAGTGGAAGGTTATTGGAGCCCACAAGAGTCTCTGCAGTGGTCATCAGAAGTGACTGCGGTTGTTGCTGTAGCTGTGAGGCTAAATTGTTCGAGGGAACATGAAAGCAGTTCTGAGAGTTTGTGTTTGTATTAACCATATTTGATGATGTTTGCTGCTGGATGGAGGCGGGAGGTTCCTGACTGGGAGGTATGTTGGTTTGTAATATATGTGAAGGTGGTGAAGATTGGGCTTGTGTCAATTGTGCTGCTGCAGACTGAGCGGAAATTAGCTGAGAGGGTCCTGATGGTTGCAGTTGAGTAGGCGAGTGATTATGGCCTTGCTGGATGTGAGTCTGTTGCTGTTGCTGCAGCATATTATTCCGCGGCGTAGCGTATGCTACTCGTAACTGTCTACCCTGACACCACATCCCATTCATTTCAACCAGAGCACTGCGCCGCTCGTTTTCATCTGCAAAACGTACAAATCCAAAACAACGGGAAGCCCCCGTTATTGGGTCTGTCATCACTCTCACTGTCTTCACAGACTTGAACTTTGTCTGAAACAGGGAAAGCAAATGCGCCTCAGTGGCTGTCGGAGACAAGTCGCCTACAAACAGAGAGTATTCGGGAGTGGTAGGAATATCCGACTGCAGCGTCGCTCCAGAGGCCCAGTTCAGTCTGAAGTTCCGCTTCCCTGTTGGGTTAGTTGGATTGTTGGTAATAGTACTTACTACATTTGGCAATGGTGTCGCATTGAGTTGCAGGCCTGCCTGCGCCTCTCGCTGGCTTGGAAACTGGACAAAGCAATATCCCGCATGATGAAGCTGTGTCGTATTAGGATCAATAAAAGAGATACCGTTTATCTGTATCCTATCATCCTGCACGCTCAGTGCAGACAAGGTACTGCTGGTACTACATGGAATAAGCAAGTTCTTCTTTGCACGAATCAGCTTCACCTCGACATGATGGCCTAGCGTCAACCAAATCTGCTGGATAGTTGCCTCGTCAAAAGAGGGGTCAAGATCTCCCATCCATAATGTTCTCGGTGGTTCATTTGAAGTTTGAATAGTAGTAGTAGGTGGAAGAGGGATTTGCGATTCTGCCATAGTTGCTTTCTCTAATTAAATCGAAAACTGAATTTTTTGATACAGAGCTTTCGATGCAATTGATAT
This sequence comes from Eremothecium coryli CBS 5749, assembly GCA_000710315.1. Classification (NCBI taxonomy): domain Eukaryota; kingdom Fungi; phylum Ascomycota; class Saccharomycetes; order Saccharomycetales; family Saccharomycetaceae; genus Eremothecium; species Eremothecium coryli. The sequence goes on from AZAH01000013.1 coordinate 118,011, forward strand.
CAACGAAGCAATTATAACTGAGCGTCCGAAATAGAATGTCTGGCTACTGAGGAAAATGTCCAGCACAAGCTTAACACTTTAAAAACACTAATAGTCAATGAAATATAATTGCGAACTTGCGAAACTTAAACCAAAACAAAGCTTATAATACCAAGCAAATTTATCAAAGCGTAAAATCAATGGAACGGGTAAAATGTCATAAAAATTAAAAACTCTAGGCACCACCCGATTCTCTAATGCGATTCTGTACACGGAATATGACAAAGGTCCAATAAGGAAGCGATCAACAATTTAGCTGCGTTTAGATAATGTCAAAAAGAAGTTTAGGTCTTTTACCTTCAGCTATCGAGGCGTACTAAAGGCAGCGTTTCTATATGAAAACAAGACACAACGACAGTAAATGTGGTAATTCTGGAAAAAGGAATAAACGCTTTTGTCTCCCAAATAATAACCTTATTCGATAACGTAATTTACTATCTAAGGAACGCCTTTTCACCTCCTAAATATATTCGCTGTCAGGAATAGAATCGACAGTCTAGTCTAGAGGAAAGAGGGGCTTAGATATGGCTTCGACCAATAAACTGAAAACACTCAAAAACTAACCAAACGAAAATCACTAACGTATAGACAATGGTAATAGAGAATCAAAAAAAATACTTATGCTGTTTGAAACAACAGTCTTAATCCAATTGGTCTTAATGCACCCTGCTGGTTGTTTTCACTTCACCTATTAACTAAGAAATGTGCCAAAATGGCCTTCAACCCTTAAGTGAGACCTTATCTACCTACTTTATATACTTTGCAATGTGAAATTGATCAAAAAGTGACAGAGCAAGATAGATGCGAGAGAACAAGTAAGCGTATGGGTATTGTTTTTGTGCTCACACTCTCATCGGGGCAGACTATGAAAAGCCTCTAGACGTTGGTTAGTTAATCCATCGCTTTCCAGCTTTACCTATATATTATCCGTCCGCGCAACCTAACTAGACCGTTAGGGTTTTTGATCTTACAAACGAGACGTGCAGAGAATACACAGCAGGCCCCTTAGAGTTTGCGATTAGTTGCTGCTGACTGGCTGTGTTATTTTCTTATATTTGCTGTAAGCAGTAGTTGCGATGCCTGTTGCTGAGGTAAGTCTCAGGTAAAACTATAAACCACGTGACCGAACAATCGGCTGTTCCTTCAAATATATGTAGACTGAATGGTTAAACTATATAGAGCTTGTAAAGCACCACTTAGCTCTAAGGATGGAGCGTGAGCTGAGACAGCTTTACAGACAGCGAGGTAGCGCTTTAAGAAGGATAGAGCAGGAAGTGGTCATCAGGGATAGCCAAGATGAGGTAGGGGATGACTTCGATAGTTTGGGGCCTATCCAACAGATTGGGTATACAGGGGTTGCTAGGGGTGCGTTGCCGAACTCTGGTAGTGAAGAGATGGCTGTGGTTAAAAATGGCGATGATTTATCTATGTCTGATATTGTACAGGATAATATAAGGAATAATACCACAACAGGGTACATCCTCCAGGGGGAGGGAGAGGAGGGGGAGGAGGAAAACGAAGTAGATAATGGGATTTACGACAAGGATGGAGATTATGAAGTACAAAGTGAGGATAAGGACGAAATTGGTGAAAGATTCTCCTTTGAAGGTATGCCTTTGACGAAATTATCAACGTCCATCACATCCATGGCTGCAATAGAGGTAATCATGGGGCTTGTGAAAGATATATTTGGTAAACACCTAGCTAGCCAGTCAGAAGAAAACTTCAGGCAATCAGAGACAAGACGTGACCGTATTTCCTACAAGATGGACTTAAAGCTCTTCGAAAAGTTTGCAGAATTGCTCTGTACAGACTTACAAGACATCCTGGACATCCACCTGTCGAACAATGATATGTGCTACCACATGAAACAAATCCTACGACTTAAGCAGGATTTAACTCAAGAATTAGTATCGGTTCGTGAGCAACTATTGCATCACAAAAGCAGCCAGAGTCAAAAAGCAGGAAAGCTTGAAGAGCTTCAGACACTCGTAGACCTCAATAAGAAACTGAAGTCTTTAAACCAAACAGCATCAAAACATACAGAGACGTAGCATTAGCTTGAAGTACAAAAATTACTATTTAGAAAGTAATTGCTTTCCATTTCCCATGGGAAGCGCAATGTTCTTCGGAGCAAGTCCCAGCAACCGCACTCCGTTCACAGACAGCAAAAGCATACTTGCGCAAGAAGAAATGGCGAGTATCTAGGGAAGTTAGCTTAGTAGAGTTAGGATAAATGATTTAAAACAAACAAGCATGAACTATAAAAAGTAAAATAGGTAATGAGGTAATAATTAAGGGCCTGTTTGTTTTTTCTGCACTGAGTTAAGGATCACGGGCTTTCCACGTACTTTGCGCAAAGTTTAGTCGTTTTCAGCAATCAAGGCCATGATCATCCTGTATAGATAGAAGAAGAACATGAATAGGTAGAACCCCAATTTCAAGAAGGACTCCCGTTTATGCTTCCCTAAAGTGCGGAAAATCTCTGTTGCGTCTAACAATTGCATCTTGTTGTAGATCTTTTTGGCGTTATAGAACAACACTAGAGCGTTGAGCAAGAAGACGAACCAGTAACCATTCAACAAGAAAAGGATGGAAGTAAATGCATGAAGAGCAGCTTCAGGGGTGATGAGCTTATTGACCTTTGAACAAAGCTCAATTGGGTTGATATAGTCTGCCTCCAAGTCGGCATACATGATTGTGAAATGCACTTGCATAATTGTGTTGATAGCATTCATTGTGAACGCAACAATGAACAATAAGGCACTCATCTTGATATATTTGTATACCCTACCTTACCGTGATGCAACAAGTCCTTTACCCACAAAAGAACAACTAGGTGTTTACTGTTATGTTCCTTGTAAGTGACTTGTAGTTGCCATAACTCGAGATTTATTTTAAAGTTCAAAAAAGAAAAAAATTGATTCCTTAGGGGGCGACACAGCGTCAGTCCAACCGTATTAGGATTTCAAATCACGTGACACCAATCACTGTTTAGGGCACATAAAGTTATTGGGAAAGAAGATGAATGCATTTAAATGGACCAACTTCTGTTGATATACTGTTGCAGTCTAACATCTAACTATCTTTCCTTCTTGAGTGTTCACAGTGTCTAACCAATAATGGCCCTGACGCGACAAAGTAGTATAGGATAGAAGAAGCACAAAAATTACAACGCCGATAAAATATGTAATGAACAAATGCTTCAACTCTTCCAAAGAAGACCAAAACTATCAGTTTAATAATTATTTGCTCTTGAACCTAACCTCTTTGCTTAAAAATATAACATGAGTGTCAAAGATGATAAAAACCAATTCCACTGGCACGCTGAAACTCTAAGCCCTTTGCCGTCACCACCGCTGTTGGAAGAAGACGATGAAGATGACACTGACATTGACATGGATCTCGAAAGTCCCACTTCTTTTCAGGGCTATTCTATGACAAATGACATACAATTGCTAGGTACTCCGTACGAAGGTTTTAAACCACAGCCTTTACACCTTGATCCTGTCACCGACTCAAACTTGAAAAGGTTATCGGAGACACTTCAGTTAGAATGCAATTCTCTAGAGAATCAAAGGCTTTGTGTTGTTCATCAGGTAAAACTAGTGAAGAGAACTTATCAATCTATTAAGTTGGACTTTTTCTGGTCAGATGATGAGGACTTGTCCCCTAGTATGTCAATGCAAGGGTTCAAGTTTTATACTGTTTCAATAAAACTTCCAAGGAACAATCCATTAATTTGGAAGCACTTCCTATTGAAGTCTCAATACAACCAAATGGTAGAATTCCTATCACCCTATGAGAAGCAGCCTCGATATGATTCAAGCTATTTGATGAAGTCGGAGAGGTTGATTAATCTCGTGATGCACCAAGTGTGGTTGCAGGATATAAAAGATCATTATTCCCAAAATGAATCACTTCTATTTGAACTTTCCAAATTATATACATGCTTGTATCAAGAAATACAGGCGCGGTACAACTAACAAGGACTTTTTGGTGTCGCCAGTGATGGAAACTATTAGGATGCAGGTTATAATTACACTTTGGCAACAAGTAAGGCTTTTGGAAATTCCAGGACAGTTTTAGAAGTGAATAGAAAGCCGGTCAATGCGTTCTTAAATTTACTTGTATTGCAAGAGCGATCTACGTGAATTTCATAATAAAGTTGTAAACTTAACTATAGGTGACATATATGTCTACCTTTTAGCTTAGTTAATAGGGACAACACTGTGTGTCGAATACAGTACAATATCACTCATAAAAGACTCATAAATGGACACTTAATTTACAATGATGATAAGTATATATACATCGTCTGTCGAATAAATTATAAAGAATGACTGAGAGTGTGTATATGCCATCTTAAGAAAAGATAAAAAATCCTAGACACGCCTTAAACATCGTTTAATGTATACTTACATACCACCATAACCTTTATTTACCTATGTACCTAGAGCAGTCCATTATACTTACCCAACTTACCTTTTCATTCAAATTATTTATACAAACACTACCGAAAAGATAATTTATCCCAATGTGTTTAAGCCAAATAAAAAACCCAGTTCTTGCCTACCAAGGCGATTGATTTCTCTCAGTTCTGTTGGATCCATAGTACTTTCAACAAGTGCCCTTTTTCTGTTCTGCAGTTCGACAATTCTATCTTCCACTGTGTTCTTTATCAAGAGCCTATGAACATAAACCTCTCTTTCTTGACTGATCCTATAGCAGCGATCCATAGCCTGGTCTTCGACGTATGGGTTCCAGAATGGGTCTACAAGGATAACATGATTAGCACAAGTCAATGTTAGTCCTGAATTTCCAGCTTTCATTGAAATCAGTAATACTCTATTCTCCTTTTCTCTGTAAAAGCTTTCTAGAACGTTCGACCTTGCTGTACCACTCATGGAGCCATCATACCTCAAGTAAGGTATGTTTAGTTGATCCTTGATGAAATACTGTAAGATATCGAAGAACGCTGTGAACTGCGAAAACACAATGACTTTTTCATCGTTCGAACCATGCACCACAGACCCAATTATGTCAATACATAACTGTATCTTTTTAGATTGGTGTAAGCACTTGTAATCTATTTCGTAGCTGTTTCGAAGAAGTTCATTCCTTTTTGACATTTCTCTTTCATACTCAATCCGTAGCTCTTCTTCAGTGAGATCTTGGTTAATGGTCTGGTCATACAAGCGATATGATATTATTTCCTTATCATTGACTGGTTTTTCACAGACCAAGCATGGCACAACATATGATCCTGTTTTTTTTGGGCCTTTGTATGCTAAGGGTGAATCTTTTGCAGTTTCAAGGAAAGGTTCCACACAAGACTCACAAATTAAATGGCCGCAGGGTGTGAGGACAGAAATTTCTTCAATTTCCATTTGTTCCATACAGTAAGGACAGGACATGGACTCCATACATTGCTTTACGACTTCTTGGCCAGGTAAATCAATATCTTTGGCTACATTGTATAACCTTACCCAATCTTTTTCAAAATTTTTCCCATTTACAACCTTAGCTTTCTGTGCTCTAGATTCACCAATCTTCACGAGTTCCTGATGGCAACATGCCTGTCTTAAACGCAACAGCAAAGTTAGGATATTAGAATATGCGCCTACCTTCTTTTCTTTCAACAATTTCTCTGCTTTTAATGCTGTCCGGTACTCTAAAGATTTGTAGAATTCTAAATCAACACCATCCAGGACGTCTTCTTTATTATCAACATGTTTATTAGGCAGTTCCAAGATGGGCACACCATTTACCTTAGAATTCTTCGTCCTTCTAAGCATTATTGCACGTAATAAAACTTGAACCTTCTTTAAAGCCCTTTTAGTATCAGTTCTGGTACCATCACCAGTACGTGTTGATAATGCATTGCCAATATCTTCTTTAAACTTTTCCTCCCTGTTATATGGTGCTATCCTTAGAAACTTCAACAAAGAATAGAGCTCGAAAATGCTATTTTGGATTGGTGTTCCAGATAATGCCCATCGGTATGTTGCCATTATAGCGCAACATGCCTTTGCGGCTTGCGTTTGTTTATTCTTTACGTTCTGCGCCTCATCTAATATAATTCGATAGAAAACTGATTCGTCACTAAAAAATGGTGACCAGTACTCATCCGATGATTTCAATGTATTCATTGCTTTAAGACTAGGAATATCAGGGGGTTTTTTATCTTTGTTCGTATCATCCTGCAATCTACGTGGCCAATGCTTCTTAAGCTCAATGGCCAACGTTTGGTAAGAAACCAAGACAACATGAAATTCCTTCATTGCTTTAAAATTCTTTACTTTCTTCCCACCTAGGCCGCCATAGACCATAGAACGGAAATCAGCACGTTTATTAACCTTAGTATGAATTTCATCACTCCAAACACGCAAAACAGACACTGGTGCAACCACTAAGTTCGTCATGCAATCTTCGCTGTTGGAGGGATTGGCCATCATAAGGGCAATGGCTTGAACCGTTTTACCTAAACCCATGTCATCCGCTAACAAGCCACCTTTAAACTTTGAGCGTTCGGTTTTCAATAGCCAATGTAATCCCTGGCGCTGATGCTTTAATAGATTGACTGTGAGGTCGGGAGGGGTCAGTTCCTCTCCTTCAACCGTAGTTTCCGCTTGTTTTAAACTCTCCAGCAGTTCGTTCAAACTTTCGTGATCTTTTGATCTATAAATATTAGCCATTTTCAATTGCGCTGCTGGAGCCGAGGCTTGCAATTGGCTCAACTCTAGCATTTCAAGGTCATCCTGAATGACAAGAGGCTCCATGAAAGAATCACCTTCATTGAGGTCATCTGGTGATGAAGTCCTGTTGAGTTCAGAGATGCCTACATCAAATCCCAAGTCTTTCAAATACTTGAATACAGGCGGTAGCTGCAGTTGTACGGAAAGGAGTTCATTAATAGAATCTTGCACCCTTTCCTTCCAAAATGTCGGGGCGTTGGGATGATTAAATAATTGCCTAAAAACCTTCAGGTTTTCCAACGCCATCAGAATAGAACGTACTTTATTGTATCCTAGCCTCGAACGATTAAGTGGAGTATCATAGATATCGACGGCTTGTTTTATCGACTGATAATATCTTTCTGCCTCGATAGGGTCATGCATATTAGCTTTTTTCAAAGTTGACATATCTGAAGATCTAGACTTAGCTGTTGAAGCATACGCTTTTTCAGAGATATTCAAATATGACGCCAATGTTCTATCAACGAGTGGCATCCTTATTCCCATATCCCTCAATGACGACAAAGTCTTCTGGACTTCATCCTTTTTTGATATGTCAAACTGAACATTTTGCAGGGTCTCTTTTATTATCCCCTCTACCGAATCTAACAGCAAGAAGATTTTATGCTTAATTTCATCTGTTCGACTGGTATTCTGCCTAATCAGTCCCCGTGCATCTACAATATTGCGAATGGCCCCATGAGGGTCGTACTTCCAGTTCAACCCCTGTTTCTCCAAAGTTTTATAGACGATAGGCATCTTCACACCTTGCTTGTGAAGTGATCGTACAGCTGTCATAACCTGCGCCTTTTGTTCAGCATCAGGGTGTAAGCCACTATCTACTAGTTGCTGATAGGAATCAACTATCCCTAAGTCGCTATTAATTTCATCTTTGACTTCCTTAGGACGATTAAGAGACACGAGCAATGAGCGGACTTTAGCAATCGTTTGGAAAAAGCCGGCAGAACTGTTCCCCCCACCCAAACCACCCTGATCTGTCTGTTCGTGAACTATATTGCTGTAAGTGTCTAATTCCTCCAGTCTACTGTAGACAAATGGCATCTTTATCCCCTGGTGTTTTAGCTCTGCCGCAGCTCGAGACGCTTCATGATATTCTTCTGGGGATATATATCCCCCTTCGTAATTCTTCGCTTCATAGTGACTGATTGCATTTATACAATTTCTCACAAGTTCCTTATTGTTAGCGTCCCGGTTTGTGCCTTCTAACAGTTGTAAAGCCTTAGCACATGTATTTTGAAAGACAGTGTGCTTTGTGTAGACGTCTACGTTTGTACCAGAAGCCTGCGCATCTTCTATTTCACCCAACTCTTTCTTAATTCTCTCGAGTTCTTGGTTACCTACTGAAGTGTTCCCATTATTCCGTTGTGCTTGATTTAACTGAACTCGAAGCAATGCTCTTTTTGTTTCGGTGTATGCCACTTGATCTTTATCTTCATCAACCAATGTCAGTTGGGATTTCAACAGCTCTTCTCGCTTTTGCCACAGGAAATCTGAATATGCTTTCTCAACGTCTTTTAGTTCTGTTTTAGCCTTTTCAAACTTTGCAATTGTATTTTCATTTGCTCCCTGCAACGAAGAGTCATTGCTTGCACTCCCACTCTTAATCAAAGCTTTACGTCTTTCTATTTTACTTGAAAGAATTTTCTTGGCTGTGCGTAGTTTGACCATTTGATCATAAAACTGCTGCTCCTTTTTAGCTAATCTTTCCAAGACTTCCTTATGAATAGCCTCAAGAGCTTTTCGATCACCCGCAACTTCTGTCTTTCGACCATTCATGGTTTCCGGCGAGGTTCCAGTGTTATTACTCTCCGAATTACGTTTCCCAGTGTCGGCATTGTAATCTGATTCTTCGTCGCTACTAAGCAAGATTATGGGAACATTATTAGCTTCACGACCCTCATACATATCCGCACTGAAGAGATCATCACGTAGGCCTTCCGCTTGCGAACTTAAAGGCTTCCCTTCCGGTTCATTCAATATCTTCTTTAGAATCGGATCATCAGCCATCCTATCCAGCATTTCAAGCATTTCTATATCCGATTCTTCATCTACATCGCTAAACTCTTGCTCTTCAGCCTTTTCCTGCCGGATTTCTCCATTCCCTAATTGGTTCGGTGGCTCGTCAGAGACTCGACTACCAAGATCCAACATTTGATCTAATTTGCGCCTCTTTAAATCATTGGAAACGTCATGACCCAGGTTATCTAAAAAGTCCTTGCTTTCTTGAGCTGCCTTACATACAGCCCCATCATTACCTTTTGATACCGCTTCGCTTCCTGTCCTCTCAAGGAAGGAAGACCACAAATGAGGAGGGCTCCCTTGAAAATTGAGACGCTGTAATCTTGGAGTATTTCCCTTGGATGCTATACTAGTTCTTGAGGGGCTTTTCTTGTTCGTCCTGTCACTATGTTCTGCTTCACCACTGCTATCATCCGCTGGAGAAGACATGCACTTATACTGTCGGCTTTCATCCGTTTCATCTGAGGTCAAGTCTATAACATCCATAGCCTTCTATATAAACCTCCTCTCTATCGCCCAACTATGGGTTCTATATTTCTATCCTTTTTCTATAATTGTTCCTCTTATTAGCTGTTTTGCTCCTTATTGCTAGTATTTGAGGGTTAAATTTCAGAAAGATTAAACAGTAGGACAGAGATAATAACTAAGCTTAAAACGTCAGCGATAAAAAAAACGCCAGGCTGCAGACTCTAGCACTAGATGAACCTAAGTTAAATGCAGATATAAAGATTCTTTGCACTATACAATGAATAGAACGAAGTAAATAAAGTTCAGAGAAAAAGCAAGCCTCTTCGCTGTTATACGTAGAGAATAGAAATTATATGTAAAATAAGGAGGCCCGGAAATTTTCCCATAGTCCCAAAGTTCATATTAACCCAATGGTTTACAAATTACTGAGCCAATGAACACTCTAAACATGTCAAAAAACTCCCACAAGCAGAGCATCCAAGCTCTGTCAAAATTAGCCTGGAAGAGACGGTTTGTAAACTGCGGGAGAGTCACTTGTGGCAACACCTCACAGGATCACAAGACCGCCCTTAACAATGGATATATGGTGCATGGTTATAATAAAGACATAAATGAACTGTTTGCCCGAAATCCTAGCAACATCCAAAAGCCAAGTCGAAAGTCAGAATATATTATACTCGCTTTAAACTTTTTTTTATTTTATGTTTTTTTTAAAATCCGTCCATTCCGCCCTACATGAACCTAGTTCTTGGCACCACATGGATTAGGGTACAGTCTTTCATTTAGAGGTTGTGGGAACAGTCTGTGGTAGATCAGACGTTGCAAGTCCCACTCACCGGTAGCTTCTGTCTTCCATGTCCAGAAAATCCAGCCCTCTTTCAATTCATAAGCATCTAATTGAGCTTCAATCCATCTTCTGGTGTTTACTTTCTTTTCCTCCGACCAGTTAGCAATGTCTTGGCTACCCTCACAGCTACCAATGTAGTAGGAACTCTCGTTCTCCCTGTGGAAGGTGCCGTCGTAACGAGCACCTCTACCTACACCGTTCAACCATTTAGTACAGTCAGTCAAAGCGGCTGACCACTCTCCATGGATTGTCCAGTGGTACTCACGAGCAGCTGAAGATCCCCAGTTACATGCTGTAGCAATCTTTTGGTCGATGGTAGTGTCCAGTTCACCAGCAGAGAAAACATGGTAGTGATGGTGATCTAACACCACACCCCAGAAACCTTGGTCAACAGTCATGAAGTTGTCCCAGTAGCCTGCTGGCTGGAAGGCATCATGGAGAACCACCATGGCGTCTCTCTTGATCTCATGACGCATGTAGTTGTAAGCATCATTATATAGAGCCTTAACCTTTTCCATATCCACAGCAGGACCCAATGGCTCGTTTAGAACTTGAATACCCACAACAGTATCAGAATATTCGTCCCTAGAGTACTTCTCCATTATATGAAATAGAGCCTTCTTCGTCACGGCCATATTCTTTTCGTCTAGGAATTCTAGGTGATCTCTCAAACCAGAGTTGTCGAAGCCATTTTGCGAACCTGCAGCTCCGTGTAGATCAACCCAAACCTTCAAGCCGGCCTTACGTGCCCACTCGATGGCCCTGTCCAAGAAGAACTCTTGCTCACCAGTCACGAATGGATCGTTCTCGCGCAATGCGAATGCCCAGTAACCAACAGGAATACGTACCAAGTTCAGTCCCTTCGCAGCAATGTCGATAAAGTCCTGCTCCTTGTAAAACGTGTCCCAATGTGCCACCAGGCGATCACGAGCCAATTCCTTACCCAGTCTTTGGCAGAATTCATATTCGTCGACAGGAATCCCGTCGTCGTTGTTGGGGTTCGTGCGGAACGCTTCAAATAAAGAAGGCGTGATAAATGGCTCCAGTAACAACCATCCACCAAGATTCACACCACGAATCTTTCCTTGTGTGTAGTTATAAAACCGCTTTTGGTTGGTGAGAACTGACAATCCTCCCTCGGAAGGAATTGGGTTTCCTCTAACCGTGGCGGCAAGCTGCCATATGAGTAGTCCGAGAAGACCAAATAATTGTGTCCCAATCATCTTTACGAAGCTAAAAAGAACTCAAAAATAACGCTATTGAAGATTAATTCACTGCGTGTTCCAATCAAATCTTCGTGTTTCTCGTACGCTCTGCTATTTTAAGTTCCACGTCCGCACTGGTTCTTCTTCTCCTATGATATTCCAATACTAGAGAATAAAGCTCCTGTTATATATGTGTTCCAAGGACGACTTCAAAAAAACCAAAACGCTTGTTTGGATCAGAAGCCTAATAAACCTTTTGCTATTGCCGAGCTGCGGGATAAAATTAAGCCTTAGCTGATGCCTGATCTACTATGCTTGCGCCTGCCTCGTGTAAAAGAAAAAAAAATTACAGACCCTTATAATTCGCCTGCTATTTTAGTCCTGTTTCTTGTCTATTCAATTGCTTAATACAAGTCAATTGTTGCTTTGCTCCTTTATTTAGTCAAACTTCCTCACACGAAACAAATACCTTCGAGAAAAATGCTATTACCAGGAAATGATGAAACGCACACTAAAAGTACAATTCAGACGTAAAAAACAAACTTAGTGCTTATTGCAGTTCTAAAACAACTTCTAGGATCAAGGTGGAAATATTTCTTGATCTAACTCACATTTATATACTTAATCTTCAATCTTTTCAGAGTTCGAAATTATTTCTATTTTCTACCTTATTAGTTTCCTACTCCTCACTGTCACCAATTTTTCAATATGGAGACGAAACAAGTAATATCCATAGTTAGATCATTAATTAGATGACTAGCCGATGAAAAAAAAAGAGCACTATCTTGTACAAATTAACTATCCCTCTTTGGAAAAATGTGACACACCTAATAATTCAGTGTAGTGTATCTTAGTTTCCGCTCCTTGCCTGGACAGGGCTGTAACCTGTATCTGAAAAACCGCGATTACTACTATTCTTGTATACCAGCATAGAGTATAGGCAGAGAGGCTAAGTCGTATCGCAGATGAGGTATGTACTTTGTGCCGCAAATTAGACGTAAGCATGGTTAAACAGGCACACTCGAGAAGGCATCGAAATGAAAAAGGGGCACGCTGCGTCCAGCCACGTGATATAATAGGAATAGCTAATACGTTACAGCGCGTACTACATACTGTATGTAAGATACGATACGATACACCCTGATGATTTTCATACGCTGGTACAAGTTCGTGCGGCTTAGTAATGAGAAGAGCCATTAATTACGAGGCAGACGGTGGCGAGGGTTGGGAATGTGAAGATGTAGCAGGTTTTAGTTCGTGATGAGACTTGCGACGTTCGCTTGAGTTAGAGGAAGCCCAGGTGGAGAAGTTGAGTGAGTAACCGGAGAATGATTTAATGTTGGTTTGGGCATGGGACCAGTTTGAGGATGGTGTAATTGTAGCATCGTCCTTTTTTTGCGGAATGGGTGTGCTATTATTGGAGGGTTGTGAGGAAGCCGAGGGGAGAGGATTAGGCAAATGGTCGGGGTGGACGTCTTTCTCTGAGCTCATGCTTAATGAACAGTGAGATTTGCGGTTTCTGCGAGTAATTAGGTTCGGCAGATGGATGGCTTATTATGCAATTGATGTTAAGCGAGGTTGTGAAGAGTTTGGGACGGAATCAATGACGAAGGCAATGGGGGCGAGGACAAACGTGAAGGCAGTATATATGTGTCGTTTACGAAACAGGAAGTAGTATGGGCGATCTATTCGTCGAGTATGTACGTAGGTAGAAAGTGCTACTCATCGCGTTTTTTTTTGATCCGGTGGCAATAATTGTAGTTGTCCAGAACGAGGCTTGGAATAGACGCTATTTCTGGAGCGCAACTACTTCTATAGGAATTCCGATAGCTAAGGGACTGAAAGTGACCGGGGCCGATGGGATGGTACCACCAAGTGAGGACCCTTCTGAGAGTAGCTGGACTAACACGAGGTACAAAGAGAAGCCATATGCATTGGCAGGAGGTACATTACACAGCTGCGAGGTCTAGAATACATCAATTGTCCGATATAGTGTAACGGCTATCACACCTCGCTTTCACCGTGGAGACCCGGGTTCGACTCCCGGTATCGGAGTTCACATTAATTTTTTACCCTGTTCCCGTTCAGCACGGGAAGCTAACAAATCGATAGATACCGATTTATTAATTACGTAACGCTGCTGTGGTGATATTATTTCATTATGTGCATTATTATATAGGTAAATATATGGATGGCAATCTAGACATGCGTAGATTCAGCATGCTCCAAGCTGCATCATATGCCAAAATTACCGCTTTTGATGTCCTTGTAAAGCTTCTTTCTACCCTGCTGCTTAAACGCAGCTCCTCCATGAAGTTTATTCACAGGTTGTGCTGGAGGAGCATAACCTAGATCCATCTTAGGACTTGGAGGAGCCGGCTGCAACGGTGCTGTAGATGTGCCCATCATTCCGGATTGCATGTAGCTTGATGGAGAAGAATACCTCATCCCTCCGTGCTGGGGCGGGGAAGGATACCTCATCGCAACGTTTTGGGGTGGGGACGGATACCGCATAGCACCGTTTGGAAGCGGTTGAGGGTTTGAGTAGAGTGCCTGAGCAGGGTAGGAGCCTGGGTGTCCAGGCGGCTGAGGCATTGCAGGTCCCTGTGGATGATAGCCTTGGTAATATTGAGCTGGTGGAGCAACTGGTTGTTGATGTTGGCCCGGCGATATGTAGCGCATCCCCTGCCGTTGCTGGCCTAAATATTTCTGTGGCGGGTACTGCTGGGGTTGAAGCTGGCCGTTCTGCTGAAGCTGCGGTTGCACGCTCCCCACAAACGGTTGTGGTGGGTACTGTTGTGACCTTCGCCCTAAAGGAGGACTCTGGTATGGTGGATGCTCCACTGGGTGTCCTTGCATATTCACAACGTGTCCTTGCATATGCAAAGGATGACCTGGCTCGCTTTGGGGTCTATCTAGTTGTGGGCGATTATCGGGCTGATCATTGTAATAAGGTTGCTCGCTTTGAGGCCGTTCATACTTGACATGCTGGTTTCGGACAAGCTTATGTTGTTGCTGAGGGGGCTGCGGATCTTCGTTGTTTGCAGGATCACTCTGAGGTTTAGCATACCCATTTGGATAACTTTCAGCGACGTCACCATAGTATGAATGATGGCTAATTGACCTATGGTCTTGCGGCCGCTCAACTGGACTTTCGCCATACCTCAGATACGCACTCTGCGGTCTTTCCCGAACACCATGATGCGATCGTTCTCTAATATGCATGTAAGGGTTCGTAGTCGATTCTGTTGGTGCCAAATTGTCATTACTCTGCTCCCCTCTAGAAACGTCATCTTGCTTTTCCACGCGCGGTTCCTCATCGGTAGTGGGTTTTTTGTCCAGTTGCGATTGTGACAGAAAAGCTCTTGGTGTTCCTGTATAGAATTGTAACGAGTTTTCCCTGGATTGCCTCTCCTGAAGTTCCGATTGTGCTGTATGTTGCGGCGAGGCACTCCTGCTGGAACCTGATTGATTATTCAGCTCTGCTGCCAATTGTTGTATACGCGAAACAGAAGAAGAGTTAGAGTGGGTAACTTCATTTGATTCAGCATTAGCGGGGTTCGGTGCATTAGGTGACTGCCCATGTATGACCACTGGATTTAGCTTCTGCTTGCTTCCACTTGTCAGCATTGTCTCTTGTGATGAAACAATGACAGGCGAAGAAGGTTGTAAAGGCGCGGTGTCTACATATGGGTTTTCCATAATAGGGTACTTCAGGCACGGATTTAAAGTAACTGAAGGTTGGGTGGAAGGGGAATCATTCGAGTTATTTGTTACAAGTACGGATGTTGGAATAACAGCATTCTTTCCATTAACATCAGGTGTGGTGGATGAGATGGTAGATAAGGATTGATCATTGGACATGTTCAGGCCCTGCCCTTTAACATTTCTTTCACCCACAAGTGTAGGTTCCTGACTAACAGTCAGATTCAGAGGGGTAGTAACACCGTTCAGATCAGAACCAGAGTGTCGCGGTGTTCCCTTCATCTCTGATACTGAGTTATGCAGCTCCTGCAGAGTGACATCGGCGTCGAGCGTCATGTGATTCTTTTGCACGGAGTTACCATTAGTTTGTATATTATCATCTCTGTCGATACTCAGCCAGTCCAGCGAAGGACTTAGTTTTTCGTCGCCAGAATTTAGGGTAGGAAGCTCCTTTACGGGTGCTAACATTGGAGTGCTTAAACCTTCCCTAATACTTTGTTCATCGTACGTTGACGAACTCTGCCGCACGGAGCCAGGATCTCCCAAAGAATGGGTGCTCAACATCCGCAGCTGGCTAGGAGGCGCGAACTTCTCTTTGTGCATCACATCGAGGAATGCCCGGTTGGACGGTTCGCCGAGGAAGCTTCCCTCTTTTTCCCTGGGGTTGGGTTCTTCAAGTGGGCTCTTGCTTTCGGCATGCAATTGGATTCCATTCCCGTCTTCGCTGACCGCGTCTGCGTCGATAGATAGCGGTGCTCTCTTTTCAAGGACTTTCGGTGACACAGGTGGAGCTGATCTCTCCTGGAATTCTTCGTTACTAGGGGTCATTTGCCGCTCTTTTCTATGTCCATTTTGCCTGATGAATGATTGTTTGTGCTTATACCCTGTGGATACGTCTGCTTCTTCAATGACAGCCCACTTTTTAAATCCGTCAATCTCGAATTCCACCATAAGAGACCGCCCAAAGGTTCCTTTTTTTTCTGCTGTTTCTTCATGGGACAAGCTAGACATCCAGGCCCATATGAAGTAATCATCTATGTCGATCCTGCTCCACTCTAGATATTCTGATATATCTGTATGCTTCCCACCGCTTTTTTTTTTGACCCAGCCTGCTTGAAAAGTAGAATGTTTTGTCATCATTTCTTTTAAAAGTCTTCTTGATTCCTTAGACATCTTTTTATTAATTTCATCGATATTATCTCTTCTCTTGAACAAGGTTTTCATTAATACATAGTCTTCTCGAGCGTCAAAATCGTCTGGTTTCGTGTGCTCAAATAAATCATTACAACGTTCGATGAGCCGCCAAGGATTCGAAGAGAACGTGTCTGTTCGTAGCGTCACAACAGGAACTGTCAGGACACAATCTGGAGATGAGGCAATTGCAGAGAGTGGGGGATAGGCCTCACTAACCAAGACGTTTTTTAAGATATTAGGAATGTCGGAGGACTCTATGTCATGTGGTACAAAAGAGCGAATAAATGACAATGCCAAGTGGAACATCGCATCAGATCCTTTGACCCATTCCTGAATTCCCTGTCTGAACGTGTCTTTAGCAACCTTCTCGCCATCAATTCCATTTCCAAATGCCCATATTGCGCACATACGTGTTAACTTTCTAAGACTCATTTTGTTAATATGCGCATTTGAGGCAACGGCCACGATAAGATCGAAAAAGTCGTAAACAATGGAAGCATGGTCTGGAGACCTAAGGTAGCGTGGCATAATATCTAAAAATGCTTGCTCAGGGTAGCCCTGTCTCTCCTCCTCCTTTTTAAAGGACAAATAAGCTTTCCATCCTACAATTTCTCCTTGCGGTAGCCTGCACCAAATGTATTTCAACATCTGGACTAAGGTCCACCCATCTGTCTTGGAAACAATCTTAAGGAGGGAGTCTTCAGATACCGGCTCGCTATTTCCTTGAGGGAAAACAGACTTCAAAACCTGAAGTAACTTCTGGTTTGATTGGCCGTTACGGAATGGAAGAAACAAATATTCGTCATTGACCTTGGTCGTTTTCAAATGCTTCGTGATTGTATGCACCACACTTCGAACCTTGTCTTCCATGAATAACGAGCAAAACTCGAAATCCTCTATCTCTCCCTTTCCCATTGTCTTTCGGGTGCTCATTATCCCCTTGCTTTTCATGGCTGAATCAACGCTCTTTGGCACACCATTAAGAGTTGCCACTGATACTCCCCCTCGAGAGTTCTCCTGATAAGCACCCTTTTGCCATCGGTGAACACTTCTTTTTGGCGGCTGCAGCTGATATTGTCCATTAATGTGCTCTGTTTCATCTCTTGAAGGCCTTAGGCCAGCTAACGGTTTCTCAGATTCACCCATTATTGCTCTCTTATGGCAAACCAACCCCTCTGTAGATTATCTTTTCTTAAATTATAAAATTGTAAACTATCAGTTTAATATTAATCAATAGCTGAATATTTTCAAATCCTCGTTTTTGAGTTTTATGTTTGTACTTCTTCAAGCTTCAAGTGCGAGAAGTCAAATTTTGTATATTTTTAGACCTCACTGTCGTTCAGTTTCGTAAGAGGAGCAAAGAATTTTGTATTCGTTTCTCGAGATAATGATTTTCAGGCAACATCATGCAGCAAAAAGATAACTACGGACGCAATTCCATGCGCTTAACAAGTTAAACTGGTGAAAAAGTAATATTACCCTTTTGTTGCTATATGCACATAGGCTCTGTAATAACTGTATTTCTTCGAGGCACACGATACTAGGGTACCACTACTACAGAAGCTACTTAGTAATGTTTTTTCATAGATACATAGTAAGGCATGTTGTAATCAAATATAGTGAACGATAAAGCAGTGCTTGCATTCAAAGAAATGGTCAAGTGGATCGTTTTACGCAGGCTCAACAAATCTACTGCTGTCACGGGGTAAGCGTCAGAAACCAGTTATGAGGCAGTCACGCGAAGAAGGACGAAATGCGACAATATAATGTGTCACACGGATGTCAATAAGCAACTGAGATACCGCGTTTGCGCCAATAGTCGCTGACAGCATGCCAAGTCCCATGCCAGTTTCTAATACCGTTAACAACACTTTTTGGAGGAACTTCAACGACATTGTGGCCCATTCTACGAAGCGAGTTGACTGTATCGGTCCCCAACAAGGAAAGACTCTCTACCTCTAGTGTGTTAGGCAATAATTGATGATGGACACGAGGGTAGGCGATCGCCTCAAGTAATTGCATATTGTACCAGTACGATCTGACAATTATTTGTAGGATGGATGTTGTAATTCTAGAGCCTCCAGCTGCACCGATCACCATATCTGGAAGTCCCAATTCATTATGGATAATAGTAGGTGCAGTAGAGGAGAGTGGTCTCTTACGAGGCTCTGGGTAATTGTAGATAGAAGGCATAAGACCAAAACTGTTTGCAACGCCAGGTTGACTAAAATCGTCCATCTCATTGTTAAATACAACACCGGTTCCAGGATCATAAATTAAGGATCCAAATAGTAGGTTGATAGTTGTAGTCAAGGAGACAGCGTTATTATTATGATCGACGATTGAAATGTGTGCTGTACCTTGAGGGTCGTTAGGTTCATACTCCGGTAGATAATCCGTCCAGTTGGCTAATGTGCTATAATGTCCATCTACGAAACCAGCTTTAATCAGACCAGTGGCATAGTTTACCCAGTTGTCACCTAGGATATCATTAACTTGTGGAGATATTTCAGTTCCATTACCAAAGTCACCCAATCTACTTCTTGCACTTGCCATCCACTTCATACTTTCGACTAGTTGATACACCTGTTCGGGCTGATAGTCGCCTCCGTCCAGACTGTCAAAATTGTCCATTATACGCAA
The DNA here is from genome assembly GCA_000710315.1 of Eremothecium coryli CBS 5749. NCBI lineage: Eukaryota > Fungi > Ascomycota > Saccharomycetes > Saccharomycetales > Saccharomycetaceae > Eremothecium > Eremothecium coryli. The sequence continues at coordinate 136,889 of AZAH01000013.1, forward strand.
GGCAGAAAGTAGGGCAGCACCAGAACTTGACCCACCGGTGGTAAACACGGTTAGATCATTATTCGGAAGATGCTCCCACCCCTTTCTTATCTTTAGTGATAAAGGTTTCGAGACTTCGACTTTATAGTTTGCAAAATCCTGTTCAGTGATAACACCTCTGGAACTTTGAATCTTATTTACCATAGATTTAACCAATTCAGAATCTGGGTCGTAGAACAAAGAAACATTTCCACTGTTTGCCAAGATTTCTAGGGTACTGGCTAAAGCAGGTCTGGAAATCCATTCCCCTGTCTGAAGTACTCTATCCTCTTCTGGATGTAATACGAAAGACCAATCCTCAGAATTTTTCTTAAAGTATTGTTCATACTCTTTCAATGTAGCACCCAAGGCTACTCCAATGCTCCACCCGTCATACCCTAGGGTAATTACAGGCTTTAAGAGATCAGCCCATGTGGCGACCCCACTTCCCCGTCGCTCAAACAATTCGTATAAACCTGCAAGCTCACCGGGAACACCAACAGACAGACCGCCAAACTTAGACGCACTGTTGTCCTTAGCAAACATATTTTTATGTGCCAATTCTGGCGCCATTTCACGGAAATCAAAGGCGAGATTCCTTTTTGGCTTCCTTCCGTCAGTGTATAGCGCATAACCTCCTCCTCCAATTCCACTATTAAAAAAATTGATCATTCCAATACAAAGTGACATGGTCACTGCAGCGTCCGCTGCATTAGAACCGGGGATTCCGAGTAAGATATCATGAACAGCCATATGATTACACAATTCGAGATCGCTCGAGATCGCGCCATTATGTCCTATCTTTAGATAATGTTGTTCCGGATTTAGAGTAGCAGTACGATTTAACACTCCAATATCAATATTATGATCATGGCTAACAGGCGTAGAGGGTTTCGGCTTCCTAATAACAAACCCGCTGCATGTTGCAGAGAGTTGAAGAAAAAAAAGGATGAACTGAGTGACTGAGCTCATTCGATTCCTAGATGTAGCCTTAAAAATTAAGGTAGCCATCCTGCGAACCAATATCTAACTATGAATCGCTTATTTATAGCGATAATTTCTCGAGCAAATGTGATAATGATTCCGATCCTATCTGTTTGTGTGGCTTGGATAAGTAGTCCAGGAACTCGGGTCTTTTAAAGCTATTTTAGTTGATCTTTCGAGAGGTGAACAAAGTCGTGGAGAACCACGAAAAGATTGAAAGACCACGAGAATGTTAGAACATAGAAATTGCGACAGAAAGCTTCAATCTTAAACATATACCCGACGTTCCTTCGATATACCGTCAGAGGCAGTGACTGATACAATTTCATTTGTACTAACTAAAGAAAAAAAAGGAAGCCGATTTAATTTCCTCCTGCCTTCATTTCCGTCGCATAAAAGGTGAGACATTTGAAGACAAGCATTATTAAAGTTGTGGTGTAGAATGTATTCCGAAATGTCACTATGTATATACAAACCTGTAGATAAGTATACCGTGACCGCCATTTCACCAGATTGATTGCCACTTCTGTCAGATAAAAATATGTACAAGTCGAGCAAAAATAAAGGTTAGGAAGTTAACAAATCAATTCATGAAGTGGTTCCTCAAACTCAGTGCTCTATTCCAAGATCCGAGTGACTAAACCGGTTCCGACAGTTTTACCACCTTCTCTGATGTTGAAACGTTGACCTGCCTCCAATGGAGTTGGATGAACCAATTCGCAGACCATTTCTACATTGTCACCTGGCATGACTTGCATTGAGTGGTCTTCAACGGTTTCAGGGAACTTCAAGACGACAGTAACATCTGCAGTACGCACGTAAAGTTGAGGTCTGTAGTTCTCACCGAAGCCAGAGTGTCTACCACCCTCTTCTTTGCTCAAGATATACAAGGATGCCAAAAACTTGGTATGCGCCTTAACAGTACCTGGCTTGGCCAAAACCATACCTCTCTTCAACTGGTCTCTTCTAACACCTCTCAACAACACACCTGCATTGTCTCCAGCCATAGCCTTGTCTAGTTCCTTTCTGAACATCTCGATACCAGTAACAGTGGTCTTGAATGGAGCAGAGTTGTGGCCAATGATTTCAATTTCTTCACCCTTGGAAAGGTTACCTCTTTCAACACGACCAGTGACGACAGTACCTCTACCGGAGATAGAGAAGATGTCCTCCACAGGCATCAAGAAAGGCTTTTCCAAGTCACGTTCTGGAGTAGGGATGTATTCATCGACAGCATCTAACAATTTCATGATGGCTTGCTCACCGATCTCAGGTTGCTTACCTTCCAAGGCGCACAAAGCAGAACCCATAACAACTGGGGTATTATCACCGTCAAAGCCATATTGGTTTAGCAATTCTCTCATTTCCATTTCAACCAGTTCCAACATTTCAGGGTCGTCAATAGTGTCCACCTTGTTGACGAAGACGACAATGTGTTGCACTCCGACTTGTCTAGCCAATAACAAGTGCTCCCTAGTTTGAGGCATCTGACCGTCAGTAGCAGCAACAACAATAATGGCACCGTCCATTTGGGCAGCACCAGTAATCATATTCTTAATGTAGTCCGCGTGACCTGGACAGTCAACGTGGGAGTAGTGTCTCTTTTCCGTTTGATATTCAACATGTGCTGTGGAAATGGTAATACCTCTAGCTCTCTCCTCTGGTGCCTTGTCGATGGAAGAGTAATCCAAAAAGTCTGCACCACCTTTCGAAGATAAAGTCTTGGTGATGGCAGCCGTCAACGTGGTCTTACCGTGATCGACGTGACCGATAGTACCAATATTCAAGTGAGGCTTCTCACGTGCAAAAGTAGCATAGTTTTTGAGAGGGCTTGAACCAACCAAGCGCAACCTAGCAGGCAGAGCTGGCCTTAAAAACCTTGTAGACAACCTAGAAGCTAAGAATGACATCACGATTGTATCCGTGGATTGAAACGCTGATTGCTACTGGGTATCGATGGAAGCTTTCATTTTAGCTTTTTATTAGCCAGAAAAAATTTTCTCAATCCAGTCACGTGCTAACAGCTCACGTGACACCGCTCAACTCTCAAGTACCAGGTATCACCTACTTGCTGCTTGCTTTATGGGTTGGCGAGCACATTCATGCTGTCTAGCAACATCCATCAATAGTTGCGTGTGTTCTGCTATACTTTGTCCAGGTGCACCACTGGAAAACCGGCTTGCATCTACTTGAACTTCAAACCAACCAGAAACGCGGAAAGACAGCCACAGCAACACACACCAGCCATGGCAAGGTACTACTGTGACTACTGTCACTCATACCTTACGCACGACACCTTCAGTGTGCGGAAGTCCCACTTAATTGGTAAAAACCACATCAGACTCACTGCCGACTATTACTACAACAAGGCCAATCAACAGAAAAGCCCCTTCCTCTTCCCGAAAACCTGCAACCACCGTAGATTACTTAGGAACCTTAGACGCAACGGCCCACGCAACGAACCTCCGACCACAGTTCTTAAGCAAGACCGCAAGATCTCCCTACACTGTGAGACAAACAAGATCAAAAACCAAAGGCGCAAGATCCAACAGACCACACCAGCCCCCACGCCACTGAAGTCCATATACACAGACTCTCCAGGCTTCCACAAAGTATTCACCCCAGAGTGTAGGCTGGACGTCGGAGACATGATTAAAATCAGCAAATTGCCGCAACGTGCCAACCAGCGGGTCAAATCCGCTTCAGTACCTCCCACTCTTAACACTGCAAACCCCTCATCGGCCAGTCTACCAGCATCCAAAGTTTCCGCACTCACAGGCAGAAACGTACTGTACTCTCCAAAGTACTACAAAGCAGAAACGCCCCTGCCGCCTCCCTTGGCTCTCACAGCATGGGGGAGCGCAACGGCCAACTCCAGTCCATTGTACTATTCCGACGATCTGCTGAAACGTACAATCTCTAAAGTAAAATCTAACCTTTCTGCATTCCCCAAACCTCAAAAGCTGCATAGACCACTCCAGCACAACAACCCCCATCCGCGGAGGTGAACGTAAAACTACCATGTAGTATGTATTTATGCCTATTGAAATCGATCCTTTCATCATCACCCATAATATATATACGTACCTGCTATTGTACTCTATAAACAACGCCCCGTCAATCCAAGCCAGATCTACTGACGTTCTTCAACTGCTATTACCTCCCACCATCCTAGCTGCTTCTCATCGTCGTTGTAGTCGTACTTAGCTTCCTCCCACCGAGCGCCCTTGCTGCCACGCCTCGATACTACTACGCCGATTATAACTCCTGCCGCCACCAGCAAAATCCAGAACCCGGCGAAAAACGCTAGCAATATGCACAGCACACCCTCATCCAATTCTCCCTCTGCCGACTTGATCAAGTCCATGTACTTATTCGATGTCATATTTACAAGAACCATCTTTACTTATCCTTCGTTCTGTATTACGCCTCGGGGTAAACTTATTCCTTCAATTAAACGCTTCGGGTTATATATATAGTAGTCTCCCGCTATAACTGCTCAGTCTTGAACCACCTTCAGCAGAATAACAATACGCCAACAATACGCCAACAATATGCAAACGGACTTCCGAGCGATTGGTAGCTAACTGCTTATTTATGAAACATTGTACATGCATTTTCGAAACGCGTTTTTATCTTGTTCTCTAGGAATAGCATCCTAATTCATCCTAACCAGCGCTCCTGGAAGGCGCCCACCCCGTTAAGGTGCAAGACATGCGTTGCACGTGGCAATCAAGGGTCCGGATATGGAAAAGTGGCACATCTGTTTCATGGGTGCCTCCAACCCCTTCATATGCGAATCACGTGGTTAGATGTGGCTATATATATAACGTTGGACGAACCAATTAGAAGCGTTCGTATAGTGAGACATTTCAGCAGGTCTTTCGAACTGTGATCTTACATTGAACAGAAAGCACAAGTGGTTCGCTAGCAACACGGGAAGCGGCGAACGCGGAAACTAGCGTACTATTATCAATGTTTGCATCTGCCAGCAAGAGACTGTTAACCAGATACACTGTCACAGCGGCTAGGCAGTTGACTGCGTCCGCAACTAGGCGCAATGTTATTCAAGACTTGTACTTGAAGGAATTGAAGAGCGTGAAGGTGGCACCTATTAGCGCTGAAAGCGCGGAGGGCTCTGTGAGACCATGGATTGAGCCAAAGCAAGCCAAGGTCCCAGAGTTGGAATTGAGCGGCACTGCGGAGGCGTTGGAGGCGTACGAGAAGCAGGAAGTTGAGACCGTTGAAGCGGCAGCTGAGGAGGCTGCAGACTTTGAGGAGGGCGATTGGCTGGTTCTCGACGAGGCCGAGGAGGAGCACCACGGCCACTGAGACGTGAACTTTTGATCTTCCGGCAGGTGGTGGGAGGTTTAATATAGATGTAAAGGGCTCTGCATACGTGCGCGCACACACACAATCCATACATATTCTAAATAGTCGAAACAGATATATATACATATATTCATGATGAATGTCTACGAGCGTGTACTCCGTGGCGGCTGGCATGGGATGTCCTTGGGGCGAGGTACTGGGGGGTTGGAGCTGGTCGCGTGAGTGGCATTCCAGTGTTTTGACGACTTGGAGCCCATGCGACATCATAACGCGGTGCTTGGGGTAGAGACAGTGAGACATGAAGTTCGAAAGGCTGCGTGATGCATCCAGTTTTATCAACGAGCAGCTGAGACGGAAAGGGTTTCTGAAGGAGACTGATGCGCTGAAGTTCCATGAGGAGCCTAGTGCCCCATTGGAAGAGGTGGCAAATGACAAGCTCGTGATCAACACGCTAAATAAGCTGATTAACAGCGTTTCCGTGCTACAAGCCCAACTGGTCGATCAAGAGGAGCGCCTGAAGCAGCTTGAACGGGGGGCTGCCCGTGATCGGGAGCGCAGCCCAGCACGCGCTCATTTGGCAAGTTCCACTACAAATACCGCTACGAACCCAGGTTCCGCTGCACCAGCTTCCCGCTCGCCACGAACGTCTTCCCCGACTCTACCTCTCCGCAGAAGACAGTCGCAAGCACCTACGCAAGCCTTCCAGTTGCGTTCTGATCGCGCAGACCATGCGGCGCAGGTCCAGCTACGTAAACACAACCTATTGATCGACCAGCTACGATCCCAGCTGAAAGCTGCTACACGAGGAACACGACCTACAGAAATCACTTGGTATCAAACTGCAATACCTGACTTGGAGGGGGAACAGAGAGTACTGGAAGCAACAGATATTTCTCGCAAACTTCGCGAGCTTTCACAAGAACACAACGCATCCTTAGAGGCACTCGCCCACGCAAAAACGCTGATCGAAGATACCAATCGCTTCGTATACACCCGCATAGTGCTGGATCTGACCGCAGACGAGCGTCCATTGCCAGAACCTTCCGATCCGGAATTGCAGGAGCTGCTGCGCGACTGGCTCGAAATAAGGAACCTACTATCACGTGACGACAAGATCACGGAGCACGACAGATAGAAGACTGCCGTGCCTCGTTACATGCACGTGATCGCCGATTTGGCCGGACACGTAGCAGCATGGAAAGCATATACTGCTGCCCAGTATAGTAGATTGCAATGCTCAAAATATTGGCTTTCTTACACACCGCTCTTTTGAGTACTGCACGTTGTTAGTGTTTTACCCATTTCCCGTTTTTTGTCTTTCTTTTTCCCAACGCGGTGCTCCCTTCGTTTACTACTCCTTTCCCTCCTTTTAGGTCTTTTAAGGCATTTTTTTCTCAGAAAAAACGGTCTCTTCTTGATTGATATATCTTGTTGTTTTGTATTTCAATTACACAGCTAACGGTTACGATAGTTTACTCCTTTTGCTGTTTTAAATTATACAAGTATAGAAGTGTTCTTCGGGTCTTTTTATCAAAAGAACTTATTTTCTTCAAAAAAACTAAGCAAAGAAATTTTAAGGAAGTTCGAATCAAACTAACTTTTCATTTACATCTATTCGAAAATTTTTTTTTCTTACTTCTGAACATATACTTAATTGAAGTTAGTTTTTACCTTTCTATTAAGCAAGTGATTCTTACCATAATATTTCAAGATGTCAGCAGAGGTTCCTACATTCAAGTTAGTTTTGGTCGGTGATGGTGGTACCGGTAAAACCACTTTCGTCAAGAGACACTTGACTGGTGAGTTTGAGAAGAAGTACATTGCCACCATTGGTGTTGAAGTCCACCCATTGGCTTTCTACACCAACTTCGGTGAGATCAAGTTTGACGTGTGGGACACAGCTGGTCAAGAAAAGTTTGGTGGCTTGAGAGATGGTTACTACATCAACGCTCAATGTGGTATTATTATGTTTGACGTGACTTCCAGAATCACCTACAAGAACGTTCCTAACTGGCACAGAGACTTGGTCCGTGTTTGTGAAAACATTCCAATCGTCTTGTGTGGTAACAAGGTTGATGTCAAGGAGAGAAAAGTCAAGGCCAAGACTATTACTTTCCACAGAAAGAAGAACTTACAATACTACGATATCTCTGCAAAGTCCAACTACAACTTTGAGAAGCCATTCTTATGGTTGGCTAGAAAGTTGGCTGGTAACCCACAATTGGACTTTGTGGCATCTCCAGCCTTGGCTCCTCCTGAGGTCCAAGTTGACGAGCAATTGATGCAACAATACCAACAAGAAATGGAGAGAGCAACCGCTTTGCCATTGCCTGATGAAGACGATGCTGACTTGTAAGGAAGCGGCAGTTTTGATTACTGAGTGATGTGCAAGAAGGGGGGAGGATTGAGAAGAAAAGGGGTGTATGCTGAGATCAAAGGAAGTTATTGTACATGATCTCTAAGAAATTATATTAATATAGTATTATCGAATTTATTTTTTTATCTTCTATGCTAAGGAGTAAAAATATAAAAAATAAGAAAAACATACGGGGGCTGTCAGAGATATTGCAAGGATATTACTGGCGAGAGATGGAGGTTATAGGCCTGCATAATATCTTGAAATGTGTTCTCCATAACCTATCAATATTTTCATCTCCTCTATCTTTTTTTTGTTTCGTCATTTTTTTGAAAGCTCCCTCTTTTTTTAATACGTCTTCCATCTTGTACAACAAGTGAGACACATAATGTATCTTGCTACATACAAAAGCAAAAATTGTGTAACTGTTGTGATTCGTTGTGTTCACTACTCCAATGAAGGGCAGTTTGTGCTTTGATTCCGCCACTACCGCTTTACTTTGGCGTGCTATATAGCATTTTTTATATCCAATGTAATTCTTGACAAAAAAAGTCACAAGCTATTAGGTGTAGTTAAACTTCTTAACACGTTAGTACTACAGCACTTAAACAAAAAAGTGTCACAAGGCATCCGAACACTTATTGAAGGTATACGCAGCATGCTAAAGTACAATTCTGATTCCAAAAAGATCTATCTCTCGAAGGAGGCTGAAGAGGCTGCCTCCCATAACTTAAATGTCAACATTGAACAAATCAACAAATTGTCCCAGTCACTAGTTGCTGAGTCTAATCCAAACTTCACACCTCAACCTTCTACAGATGCCACAAATATGATTAAGAAGATGTATACCTCTAGTGCACAACAGGCCCAGAAGCAGAAGCTGCAGGATGCTCTCCGTACTGTTAATCTGTCACTAGAAATGAAATCTAAGGCGCGCCACCCATGGGAATCCTTTGCGTTTCAACTTCAAGAGCTTCAGATGATATTGAGAAGTAAGACGGATCTTGAGATCGCTTGCGGCAGGTACATGGATGCGCTTCAGGACCTAGAAATGCTTTTAGGATGCGGTATGATTGTTCCTGATCTTTTTATTAGGTTATCCGATGTATTATTGAAATTGGAGAGGTTTGAGGAAGCTGCGGTTGCGTGCGACCGCGGCTTGAGTTTGGAACCTGGAAATATACGTCTTAAGGCTCTCCAGTTGGAGACTACACGCAAGCTGGCTGAGTACAACGGTGAAGTGTAGGGGTCGACATCCTTATGTACTATATATATAATATTAAGGAAAAAGGTAAAAGCGAAGATACCATTTGGATGCCCAGTCTGCGAGTATATATGGGCATTGTGCACTGTGGTTGAAGTATCGCATAGAGATACCATAATTTATGTGTATATTCAAGGGCTTGTCCTGGTTAGATAAGGGTAATGTCATTTGATGTTTGGTGCGTTTTCTCCCCATCCAAAAAAAAATTTTTCGCCTATAAAAAACTAACCGTAGTTCACTCTCATGTTTAATATAACAGCTGAAAGAAGTGTTATTAATTTACACATTCACCTTCACCATGTCATCGCAGGATATCAATGTGACGGTAGATTCATTCATAGACAGGTTAAAAAGAAGGCAAATCAATGGTACTTATAATATCTCACTGGAGACTTTGCAGATTCTTATGAGGTTCATTTCTGCTATTCGTTGGTCGACAATGGATGAACTTATAGATCAAATTAGAGACCTCGGCAATAGGCTGGAGAAAGCTCAGCCATATGAATTTAGCTGTGGTAATGTTATCAGACGTGTGCTTGCTTTGATACGAGATGAACTAGAAGAAGATGAACGCACAAACGCTGCCCCTACCACAACAGCAAACACTCCTGCAGAGCCATTAATATCGTCGATGTTCAATCTTTTGCAGATGCCTGTAGATAAAGACTCTCTTCAGCAACAGCATAAGTACCGCCAGACACATGAAGTTAAGACAGATCTTCGCCAGGTCGTGATACAAGGTATCAAGGACTTAATAGATGAAATCAAGAACATTGACGACGGGATTCAGCAGATTGCTATCGATTTGATTCACGATCGCGAGATCTTGCTAACGCCAACACCGGATTCCAAGACGGTGTTGAGATTCCTGTTGAAAGCCAAACAGCGTAACAACAGGTGTTTCACTGTGCTGGTTACTGAAGGATTCCCTAACAATACAAAGGTGGCCCATGAATTTGCTAAGAAGCTTTCGCAAAACGATATAGAAACCACGGTGATACCGGACAATGCTGTATTTGCACTGATGTCGCGGGTCGGGAAGGTTATTATCGGTACAAAGACTGTCTTCACCAATGGGGGCACCATCTCCTCCACAGCGGGTGTCTCATCGGTATGTGAGTGCGCCCGTGAGTTTAAGACCCCGGTTTTTGCTGTTGCTGGTCTTTACAAGCTTTCGCCGCTCTACCCATTCGACATCGAAAAGCTTGTAGAGATAGGTGGGTCCCAAAACGTTGTACCAACGACTGAAAACGATCGTGTAGGAAACACTATGGACACTGTTAACCCAGTAGCGGACTACATCCCGCCGGAAAACATCGATATATACATTACTAACATTGGAGGGTTTGCTCCAAGCTCCATATATCGGGTTGTTTGGGATAATTACAAACAAGAGGATGTGAATCTAATCACATCAAAATAAGATGAAGCGTTTAACCGTCATATAGCAAAATGTGCATTAGTTTGATACTGGAATACGATGTTTTGCATAATTCGTTAACCATTTGGTTCTCTTTATTACTAAGGAAGTCATCTTCACTTAGTACGCCCTGTGCCTTGCTCGACCATAATTATATGTCTATATTTTGGTCTTGAGCTGGATGGATACCATTTAATTGTGGAGCACATTTGTGTTTTATTTCCAATGGGCTATAATAATTCATGAGTTCTTTTTGAGTACTAAAATACCTTTTTCCATGGTATTTTATGTAATTAGTAACTCTTACATTGCAGTAGCTCTAGTAAAACGCCTAATATGTAGAAACTAAACGGGTCCACAGCTTTCTTAGCTGATATCTTGTGTCTTGATACCTACTGTGTTTGAGACAGACTAGCCCTTCAAAAAGTTAGGCTTATGTATGGGTGTTTCTTCTTGACATTATCGCTCCTCATATATGATTTGTTTTGGGGTTCACCTCATCATAAAAGATCTTGGTAGCAACAACTGCAGCAATGAGTCGTAAACTTGTCGTATTCGGGGGGAATGGATTTCTAGGGAAAAGGCTGTGTCAGTTTGCACTTGAATCTGGGAAGTTTTCAAGCATCATCGCTTTATCGAGATCGGGTCGGCCTCCAACTCTTCATGAAGCTTGGGTTAGTTCTATCCAATGGGATACCTGTGATATCTTCGACCCCCAGACATATAAACATCACCTTTCAGATGCTACGGACATAGTGCATACAATTGGTATATTATTGGAAGACCCCAATTATAAGAAAAGTATCAATGCTCAGCCATCATCTAGTATCTATTCTCAAGCTTTGAAGTTGTTACTACCTAAATTTGGTAGTAATCCTTTAAAAAAACAGGATGAAACGTTCACATATGACCATATGAACCGTTTAAGTGCCGAAATATTGGTTAAAGCGTTCGTTGCAGAGCTGAAGAATAGANCCCTCCCAGCCTCTACCTTCACTTATGTATCTGCAGATAAAGGGTTTCCTATGATTCCCAGTGGCTACATCGACTCTAAGCGGCAAGCAGAGGTAGAGATTATGAAGCATGAGAAGCTTTTGAGACCTATACTTTTGAGGCCTGGGTTTATGCATGATGAAAGTATGAAAGCAGATGATCCCAGATCAAAGGTCCGAGCTATGTTGGAATTTTTGAACTGTGCCAATGACTTACTAGTTGCAAAGAAATTGGACTGTGTAAATGAGATAATCAGGCCAGTGGTGTCAACGCAACAGGTGGCCAGGGCTTTCTTGAAGAAAGTGCAAGATGCCAACCATAAAGGTGTTGTAACATTGGAAGAGATCCTAAAGGCATAGCATGCTCATCACATTCCTAAGCTCTTTTATTTAAAAGCATATATACAAGATTTATTTGCGAAGAAATGCTTGGTAGGCCTCTTGGTCAACCGTCACGTTCCCTATTGTTTTCAATTGTTTTTTACCTTCTTTCTGCTTTGCCAGCAGTTTTTTCCGTCTAGAGACGTCAGATGCATGAAGTTTCGCTAGCACATCCTTGCGTCTTGCTTTGATGGTTTCCCGCGCAAGGATTCGATTGTTAGCTTTTGCCTGAATCACCACTTCGTAAAGCTGTGATTTGACGTACTTCTTGAAGCGCTTGACCCATTCCTTACCTAGCCGGTCCGTTTGAGAGCGGTGCATTACTTGCGCCAATGCATCAACACTTTTACCATTTAGCACAAGCTCCAGTTTCACTATGTCTGACGGTTTATAGCCAATGTCTTCGTAGTCTAAAGAAGCATATCCACGAGATACAGACTTTAGCTTTCCAAAGAAGTCATCAACAAGATGTGCCAATGGCAGATGATATCTCAACATAACTTGCCCAGTAGTTAAGTAGGTAATCTCCTTCTGAATACCACGATTATCGTCGCACAGAGTGATGATCTTACCAAGATACTCTTGAGGTAAGGTCATAATAGCTTCCACATAAGGTTCTTGGAAGGATTGTATGGTGGTCCTCCTCAATGACAAGTCCGGAAAATCGTCAGGATTAGTGATGGTAGTTGATGTGCCATCCTTGTACTCTATTAAATATGGAACTGTAGGCTGTGTTATAATCAATTTAGAACCATACTCTTTCTCCAACCGCTCTTTAAAGACCGACGCATGCAACGAACCTAAGAAGCCCAATCTCCAGCCTTGACCAAGGGCATTAGAGGTTTCCCGTGTTAAGGAAACAGATCTGTCATTCAATACCAACCTTTCAATATCGTCGTTTAGTGCTTTAAACTCATTTCCATCTGCAGGAAAGGCACCAACGAATACCATAGGTTTAGGTTCCTCGAAACCCGGAAGTACCTCTGTTTCTGATTCCATGCCTTGATGGAGTAGTGTATCTCCAATTTTTGCGTATTTGGACTCTTTCAAGCCAGGAACAAGGTAACCAACCTGACCTGAAGAGAGTTTGCCAGTAGGAACCTGGTTAGGATACATCACACCTACTTCCTTGACTTCATAGTTTCTACCAGTATGCGCGCTACTGATTTTATCACCTTTCTTGACCGCTCCATCAACACAGTGTACTAGTAGTACTACACCTAGATATGAATCGTACCACGAGTCCACAAGAAGAGCTCGGAAAGGTTTACCTCCATTCCCTGTTGGTGGCGGGATTCTATCTATAATCGCTGGCAGCAGGTCCTCTGCCACATTTAGCCCTGTCTTGGCGCTCACTTTAATTATGTCTTCAGCAGGTAGCTCAAACGTGTTAACAACTTGAGCTTCAGCTTGTGGAATATTGGCAATGTCTAAATCAATTTTGTTTACCACAGGAATTAATTTTAAATCCATACTATACGCTAAGTAGAAATTAGCAACGGTCTGTGCTTGAACACCCTGAGAAGCATCAACAAGCAAAAGTGCACCTTTACATGACGCATACGATCTCGATACCTCAGCCCTAAAGTCTACGTGCCCCGGGGTATCCACCAAATGCAACAGGTAGTCTAGCCCATCTCTCTTATCTTTATAAAACATTGTGCATGTCTGGGCTTTAATAGTGATTCCTCGTTCTCTCTCAACTTCAAGCTTATCAAGCACCTGTTTACCACCCTTTTCTATCACACCAGTGAGTTCTAAGAGTCTATCGCTGAGTGTAGACTTACCGTGGTCAACATGTGCCACTATGCTGAAGTTCCGATACCTATCTATTGGGATAGCCTCGATGCGTTCTTGCAGTCTTTTAACCACCGTGGCAGCAGAAGAGTTATATCGCGCAAATAATTGAGAATATAGAATTCGTCGAAGCATAGTTTCGCATCAGTTTTGTTAATCTTTGTCCTTCAGTTCAGTGGATGTAGTTGAGCGTTGTATTTTTACCAACCTTTCACGTTAGCGAAAGAGTCGCCCAATATTAACTTCGCAACGTTTAAGCAACTTATTTAATTATAGGATTGTAGAGCGAGTCCAACCAAAGCTCATGAAGTTGAAGCTGGCGATAAACTCCAATAATGAGGACTACAAACTGTTTAAAACGACTATGATGACTGTTGCACAATTGCGCAAAACCGCAATTCTGAGATTCACAACAGATAGGCTAATAGTCGTCTCAACTCCAAAAACAGTATCTAGTGGGGTAGTATTGAAAGGCGACCAAGGCCAGTTATGGTGTACTATCCCAAAGGATGTGTTTTCTCTATATAATGTGAATTCCATACGTGAGGAAAACACCATAGCAATGGAGTGTCAATGTGACGCGCTCGTTAACGTACTGAAGCGATATGAGCGTTGTAATCACGGCGATCTAACCATAAAACTACAGAGTATGCCAGAATGGAATGCTCAGAAAACCACCGCATCGCAGGAGAAGAATCAAGAAAGCGGTAAGAGCAACGTCAGCCAGGGAAACCCTATTTGTGCGTTGGGCTGTACATTTGAAGAATATCTGGGGCTTGAAGACACTTCTAAGACTGTTTCTCACTCAGTTAAAGTTGGTGTAAGGCTTTTGTATAAAACTCAGGATGCTAAAATACAAGAACCTATGGTAAACTATACAAAACTTTTGATGTTTAAACTGCCTCCTCCTACTGGTGAATACGGTAACAAATTCTCTAACTTCATTAGACGCCTTGACAGATATGCAACATTGAACCATATCCTGGTATATGGCGACCGTAGCATGGAAGGAGATATGGATGGCCAGCTTCGGCTACTGGTTAACGAGCTGTACTGGAAACTGGATATTCAGTGGCGCGGCCCACTGCAGACGATAATACAAGATGACGAAGTTCCACGTACGGTGCCAACCGAAAAAGGCAATAACTCATCGCCTGGCACACCGGAACGTCCAAAGGACCCCAGGACACGTCCTGATAGTATGCATATAGAAGACAGTGAGGCTGAAACTGATCAATACAGCTTTTCTCGCGATACTGACACCTCTCCGGACGTGACGCGCTCAAAAATCGACTATCAAAATAAGGTCTTCATTAAAGCCAAGGACTGGAGAGTTTGCTCCAGGTTATATGACTCTTTTGAAGATGTCGTTTTGGCAATATCTCATGACGAGTCATGTGTCCTACATTGCTCCCTAGATAGGAGTCTTTTAGATAACCAATCTGAACGCCCTCCGGAAAGGGGTCAAATAATATACTACATTGCAAGGTCCAAACCTTTATAACCTCCTTTTGCAGATACAATCAAAGTTATTTCGCTACAAAGTTTTATATTAATAGTGACTTCGCTTGTCGCAATACCGAGACTCTCCTTAACTGTGTTTTTGAGCGAAAGCAATAACAAAGTCAGCCAGCTTCTGTACGCTGTCAAGCTCAACAACATTATATAAGGAAGCCCTGAACCCTCCTACAGATCTGTGACCTTTGAGGCCTGTTAATCCTGAAGCCTGTGCTTCCTTCAAGAAAAGATCATCCAACCCCTCTTTTTTGATGGTGAATACGATATTCATCTTCGATCTGACAGCACGGTCTACAGGCAAAGCATAGAAGTCAGGGAACTTGTCCAGGGATCCGTAAAGCAAAGCAGCTTTCTCTTCATTCCTTTTCTGCTGCTCAGCGAGTCCACCACGTTCAATCAACCCCTGGGACACAAGATCCATCACATGCAGAGTGAATAGCGGAATGGTATTGTAAGCAGAATTATTTTTAGCTACGGTAGGATAGTGCGTAGCAATTGGGGTCACTGGCACTCTAGCCTCGAGCAACTCCTGGTCTGAAACACGAGAGATTTCCTCTAGTAAGGACTTGCGGATGATGTACAAGGTCAACCCTGCTAGACCAATGTTCTTTTGTAATCCTGCCATAATCACGGAATAACGTTCAACATCTATCTTCCTTGACAATATATCTGAAGACAAATCAGCAACAACGGGAATTCCAAGACCTGCAAGCTCCTTGGGCACCTCAGGCCACTCCACCCCGTGCACTGTCTCATTTTCACACAAGTAGACGTACGAATGCTTGTCTGCCGACAATTTACCAATCCATTCCGCTGTGTTAGGAATTGTTGTAAATTTACCAGTTTCCTTCTTGGTGTTAAAAATACACTCTGTTGGAACCCCAAGCCTCTCTGCCTCTTGCGCTGCCTTCTCAGACCATGCACCTGTGACCAAGTAAGCTGCTGTTCCCACTTTCCCTGTTCTTGCCAAGCCAGCTGCTGTTAAGTTTGACGCAACTGAGGAAAAACCAGTAGTTCCACCGCCCTGCATGAAGAACACCTCATAAGAATCAGGAATGTCCAATAGTTGCTTCAAGTGACATTTACTGTTTTCAATTACCTCAGTGGCCTCTTTGGAACGATGCGAAATTTCACCAATACCTAACCCAATACCCTGAAAGTTGATCAAATCCTGTGCGGCTTTTTGCAAAACTTTAGTAGGTACCTGTGCAGGTCCTGCTCCAAAGTGACTGGGCTCCTTTCTTTCCAAAACCATTGCTTACTAGTCGATGTGGTAAATGCACAAGTCGATGAAGCAATTAACGTTTCTTATACAATGGGCTGACTGTATTAATTCATTTGACTTAACGCCTTTACCTGTGACTGCTGCTAACACACACCCATACATACACACCCATACATCTTGATTTAAAATTGGCCGGTCTGAGGCAGGTGCTGCTCCGGACACTCCCATAGACGCAATCATCCGTGTAACATGATCTGTAAAGAATTGCCACCGCTGTGAGACGCTAAGCCAAAGATTTGATATAACTGATACATAGACCTACGCCCACTTCAATACACTCATAAAGTACAGATAATATAAACTAAAATGGTACGTTACGATTAGATTTAAGCGTTGTAAAGCTAGGAAATCCACGGTACGCAGTTTGCACATGAGTTACTCAGCCATAGTTCTACCTCATCTTTCCCGAACTTGTGGGGGGGGGGATTGGTCAGGTTACAAATGCTGCATTACTAGACTAACTATATCATGGTTATATACTCTGAGATGAAACTACGTTATATTCCACTTGTTATAAACGGGCTCTAACTCAACGTGGAGTTGTGCTCTAGGAGCGGAAGAAAGAGCAAGTTGTGTACGAAACTGTGTGCTATACTGGGCCAAGCTTTACTAAGTGTCTGTCAACCAGGTTACTAACTATATTTTAAACAGGGTAAGGTTCACGGTTCCCTAGCTCGTGCTGGTAAGGTTAAGTCTCAAACCCCAAAGGTTGAAAAGCAAGTTAAGCCAAAGATGCCAAAGGGCAGAGCTTACAAGAGAATGTTGTACACCAGAAGATTCGTCAACGTTACCTTGACCAACGGTAAGAGAAAGATGAACTCTAACCAACCTTCTCAATGAAGTGGTAGATGGTCAAGGATACAGGACGGTAGGTGATAGCACCGCTGTTTTTTTAGTGCTTGTCTAATGTGTATAACATTTCTAATTATTAAATGAATACATCTACAGAGATATTATCAAGGAGCTTGAGGCTCTGTGTACTTGTCTTTTGTTGCGTGTTTTTGATGTTGGTGTTTTTCTATAAAGATATAAATGTAGCCGGTAACTTGCAAGATAACTCTGCTGAAGAGGTATAATTGCGGGGACAAGAGATAATGACTGAGCAAGTTGAGAAGCTACTTGGCTCGTTTGAGGAACGGTTTCCCTATAATACTTTGGAGTCTTTGTACTCTATTTCCTCCAGCACCAAGCTGAAGGATTCGAGCCCGTTGGTAGAGTTGGGTAAGCTTGCCTCACTACTTAGAGCACATGCAACTAAAATGGGCATTCTAGCAAGTGTGAAGGAGGTGAAGAATAATGAAGAGGCACTAAGAAAGCAAATGCTGGAACTGGAGGAGTCACTATTTTATTTGTTGTCTCTCTTGCCACTTTTTCGTGGGCCTGGGTGTTGTACGTCCTACCTGATGAAGCAGCTTGATGAGGCTATACTGGGTCTGCTACAACATATTCAAGAGCTATACAGTACTATGCTAAAGGGCTCTGCTAATGAGGAATCCAATGCTGCAGTTGGTAAGGTATGGGCCATATGTGATCTACTCAAGGATTTATCTGCACAAGGGAATTTGGGACTATTGCGAAAGCGCATCCTTGAATCTTCTAAGCTAATGACAGATACTATATCTGAGTTACACGAATGGCTAGAAGATCCAGAACTGGATAACTCTGATCCATTTGGTTTGGATATGGTATCTGATGAGGAACATAATATAGAAGGAGAAGAGGAAAATGCATCTGAGGAAATGGTAAAATTTATGCAGGATCTAGAGCAGAAGCTAAAGCTGGCTAAACTATTGCTGGTCTCTTTTAGCAAGAGTGCTGCATCTTATGGAGCACAAGAAAAGGTCTCAGTGGCTACTTTAGACAGTCTAGACAAACAGCAAAACAATGTAATGGCTCTCGTTGATGATATAGTATCATCTGTTTTTATGATGGGAGCTAATTTTGATGAAAAGGATGAAGAGCTTACTTCGCAGCTCGCTTCCTTGGACAAGCATGTTAAAGCTATGTGCAATTCCATGAAGTCGACAACTAAAGATCCCAAGAAGACTAAGTGGATTGACAGCTGGGAAGCACAATGGAATAAAAATTGAAATATTATTAGTTAGGGTGCCCAGTATATGCACATGTAAGTCTAGGCTTGTACAGTAGTATTTCGATTATTTACTTTTTACCAATCACCAATCATCACCATTTTCCTGGTCGTCTGCACCTTGTCTAACTTTATTCTTTCTCTTATCTAATGCGGCAGCTATAGCGTCAGCTAAGGATCCGCCTGGAGCAGTAGCTCCACCAACAGGAGCGCCTGACGATCCTGCCTTGGTACCTTTATCACCATGAGCCTCTTGCAAAAGTACGGAAGGCTTATCTAGTTGAGACTTATCTATTTTGCGTAGTGCGCCAATTCCACCTGCTCCTCGAATGGATGCTAGTAAAGCATCCCTGGAGGCATCTCCCGTCTTTTCTACCATGGTATTAGATTGCTGAGTCGTTTTCTGTGGCTCATGTGATGTGAAGGACGGTGGGGGAGGAGGAGGAGGAGGAGGAGCAGCAGCAGCAGCAGCAGTAGTAGTACCAGCAACAGAGTTAGTATAGTTTATCTGCACAGAGTGTGGGGGTGGGGGGGCTGCAACCGACTGGGCGGCTGGCGGAGGGGGAGGTGGTGGTGGTTGATAGGTTTGCTGAGGGGCTGGTTGGCTAAAAGTTGCTGGAACTCTCTGTGGTGGAGGCGGATTGACTACATGCGATAGAGTAGCTGGTAATGCGGCTGACCGGGCAGCTCTAGGAGGCGGTGGTGGAGCTCCAGCTCTCCTAGGTGGTGGAGGCGGTATCATCCCTGTTGTATTTGCAGGTGTGTTCCTTGGCAAAGACGAAGAAGGGCCGCCTCTCCTCGGTGGAGGTGGTGGTCCTGTTCCTCTTCGTGCAGGGGGCGGAGGAGGAACTCTTGCCGAATTTGCAGGTGGTGAAGGTATTGACGGTTGTGGACGTGCTGGTGGTGGTGGGAAAGCTGTTAGAGGCTGTCTTTCGGGAAGTGAGGGTGCTGGAACAGAGCCTGGGTGCTGCGAAGGAATTGGAGCAGTATATGTTGTCTCAATTGCAGGAGGGACAGGTGGTATGTGGTTCGATGGCGGAACGGGGTGAACATTGCGTATTGGTGGAACGGGATGAACGTTACTATTCACAGAAGGCAAAGTTCGCTCTGGTAATCTGGGAACGTTCGAAATTGTTGGAATATCGCTGGTGGGTGCTGGAGCAGGAGCTGGGGGTTGCAACGGAAAGAATTCTGCAGGAGGAGGAGGAAGCTGGTATTTAGGGCGACGCTCTTCCTTATCATGATTGGATGTAACGTCCGCCGTTGCAGGCTTTTGATCGGAAAAATCCTCACTAGAGCTTGTATCATCATCTTGCAGAGAGTCACTAGGTTCCGACAATTCAGTATGCGTGCTGGAAGTTTGGCGTACAGAAGACATACGCGAGACGTTTCCAATAGGTGGCAATTGATTCACCGCAGGTGGCTGCACAGGCGGGAGCGCATGTTTCCTGACCACTGGCGGAGCCTCAGGGGGGGTGATGGGGTTTTCAGGTGCGGATGCCTCGACTGGTGGAGGAGGAGGGGGGGCCTTCTTGCTCATAGAAGGTATATTATTTACATCCGTTTCCCCATTATTATAGCCATACCGCCTGCGCTGGTCAGCAATCAAAGGCTCACCACGCGGACCGTGCACTACCTGCGACGCCTTCTCCTCTTCCAGTTTCTTAGATAGTGCAATTGCATTCTTATTCGACAATGTTTTCTTGGAACCATACTTCTCACGCCTCTGTACGCGCTTCATAAAGTGACCTGCCTCACTGATATCTTCAAAAAGCAACCCTGCATAGCACTCCTCAAGCTCAAAGCTATGGAAAAACGTCCGATCTTGATTGTATTCAAAGCCAACGTATAGTTCCTGGTCCCACAACACCCCTCGATGTCCCTCGATATCAACTAACTTCAAGAAAAAAGTGTTCCCTACAATATCATCGACAAGCACTATTGCACCAGACAACCCTGTGTATTGCCATTCATTTGGGTTAGGATAGGCAACATATAGCCTTGCAACAGTTACATCAATGATTTTATTCGAAGACTTGGGTACTGCCCGCTTAATCTTCTCTTTGTCCGCATTTGACAACAGGCCCATATTAACAACTTTTAAGTGGCAAGAGTACCTAAATATTAACTAGGACCCAATAAATGAATGACAATTAGCCTACTTAACCCTCTATTAGGCGATAACGTATGCGTTGTGCTGTTGTGTTCCAATAATACCGTTAAGCCCCCTTTTACTTCATTTCTGTAATGCGTTGGGATTAGTTTTCATCCCGGAAGTT
Organism: Eremothecium coryli CBS 5749; assembly: GCA_000710315.1. Lineage (NCBI taxonomy): Eukaryota > Fungi > Ascomycota > Saccharomycetes > Saccharomycetales > Saccharomycetaceae > Eremothecium > Eremothecium coryli. Next base: position 157,604 of record AZAH01000013.1, read on the forward strand.
CCGACCTATTCGGAAAACGGAGGAACGAACGTCTACTTAGAGAGCACTTCGAGCTTTCCTAACACTAAGAAGGATACTATTTGGCTTATTCATTAATGCGTATTTCTATGGCTACTGTTTTTACTCGCTTTTGTCGTGCAGCTTCTTTATTAATAAGCCATTACTCTTAAAATTGCTTGCAATGCATGCCTCAAGTCAAGAAACCATTCTAAGGCCGTGCTACAGGAAGGTGCATAGGGCCCCAAAAGAGTATCTAAAATATACAAAGCCTATTGCAGAGCACCTTAAACTTAAATATCGTTTTCAGCAATAATTATCAATCTTTTGCTGTACAGATGGACATCTGTAAGTCCCTGGTAAAGAGGCACTAACGGTACCATAGCATGTAAGTCATAAACCTCTATAATTGCTAATACTTTGGTGAAACACGAGACATGAGCCCTCCTTTGAATCTCATCTCGGCATAATACTATTTATTGCGTATTATCGCATTATTGTAGGAATCGTTTCACATTGCTTACCTTAGCAGGCTCGCCGTAACTGACGGAAGGCAATTGTAAAGTACTCTTAAAATAAATACATACAATAATAGTAGTAGTAATGGTAAAAGCGAGGGGAAATGTGAGGTGCATTGAACAGGAACATTGAGAATCTCGGATACGCCTTTTTAACTTCAATTGACAATTGTGTATGCTACGAGTTCTTGACAAGACATTATCTTCGCAATTATATTATAATATATGAAAGGCAGTTAGATATATAAGTGTTCCAAATATCGCCAAATAAAAGCATTGGACGTCAGTGATTCAATTGAAACGTTCCAAAACTAAAGACCTGTTTCTGCAACTAATATAACCCTCAGGTCTTGTTGAGAAATGAGAACTATTTTGTCTATTTTTTTTCTGCTCCTGCCTGTCTTGTATGCACAGGGGGTTCCTTATAATAAGGGGAAGTTGGTAGTGTACTGGGGTCAAGCTTCTGCAGGGACCCAAGAAAGATTGGCATATTACTGTAAGTCACCATTTGTCGATAAAGTGGTGTTGTCCTTCCTCTACGAATTCCCAGATCCATTCAAGCTTGATTTTGGGAATTCGCCTCTCGACCAGTCATATGATTACCAACGTTATCCAGAAATCGAGGAAGATATCCAAGTTTGTCAACAGCTTGGCAAGACTGTGCTGCTATCTCTAGGCGGTGCTACAGGAAAACATACATTTAAAAATGACGACGAAGCAGAAGAGTTTGCTACTACTCTTTGGGACATGTTTGGTCAAGGATGGGGTAAAGTGCGTCCTTTCGGCAACGCAGTTGTTGATGGGTTTGACTTGGATTTCGAAGACGGGAACGAAGTAGGACATACTGCATTGGTCCTCAAGTTGAGACGCTTTTTCCAAAACGCTAATAAAGTTTTCTATATTTCTGCATCTCCCCAATGCGTATATCCTGACGCTTCGCTCAATACTGTCCTAAGCCAAACATACGTCAACTTTGTCTTCATTCAGTTCTACAACAACCCATGTGGCGTGGAAGGTTCTTTCAATTTCGATATCTGGGAGCAGTACGCTAAGTACAATTCACCATTCAATGAAGTGGAATTGTATCTCGGTCTGCCAGGATCTCCTACTGCTGCCAATACTGGTTACGTTTCCGACTTGGACAAGGTGCAAGAAGCTGTGCATAATATTTCTCGTTACGAACACTTTGCGGGGATTTCTGTTTGGGATGCATCGCAATGCTTTGGAAACGAGGTGGACGGAATTCCATACTGCCAACGTCTAAAGGAGATCTTGAACCAAAACCTCCCACTAACGACCTACTTGGAGGGCCCTGGTCCTCAGCCAACAGTACACGCCAAGAGAGAGGCTGCCCCAGAGCCATC
>AZAH01000013.1:159612-173376 GCA_000710315.1 Eremothecium coryli CBS 5749
GTTGGAAGAAACATCAAGAGAGACGCTGCCCCAGCACCATCTCAAACCCTTGTTGGAAGAAACATCAAGAGGGAGGCTGCCCCAGAGCCATCAATCTTCATAACGCTCTGATCTAAGCTAGTATGAACCCCAATTCAACTTTTTGTTTTCAAGCCTTAGAACTAGACAAGAATAGTTATCAAATATTATCTAATACACATATAGTTTCTATCGAATCTTATGTCCATTTGTTATGCAGTAAGGTAGTATGCATATACTCTGGACCTGGTTTGTGCGCAGCCTGGATCGTTTTCAAACATTGGCTTCCAGTTGACCATTTCGATCAAAGTAGGTGTTAGCCCGAATTCCTTAGCTGTTTCAAAGAACTGCAGGTCTTTCTCAAGTAGCCAAGGCCTGTGAGGTGAGAAAACAACGAGCGCTCTGCCATGCTCAGCTAAAAGGTCCTTAGTAGTTTGCAAAAGTTTTTCGTGTTCTGTATGGTTAAAAACAAGGTCGCTAAGAATTATGAGGTCAAATTTCTTCTTACCTTCTGGCAGATGCGCAATAAGGTGTTCGTAGTCATTCCCCCATATATGTCCTTCCACTACAGTGTTCCTCTGTTCCAGTTGTTTTTTACGCAGCTCGTCATCCACTGACAAGGTCTCGCCCCCATAAAGAATATGATCAACGTTGTACTGTATGTTGCTGATTAAGTCTGCATCGGGGTAATCAGTTGCAACAACCTTCTTCGCGCCGATCAAGCCTGCAATAAGTGACGGCAATGCTCCTGCAGCACCCAACTCCAATACGCATTTATCAACGACTTCATCGACATGAGCATCAAGATGCTTGGCAGAGTAAATGGCCGAATTCCATAATAAATGGCCCCACAAAGGTGAGGATCCTACCAATCTGATCGGAATGGATGTCTCTTGGGATTTGGATCTTGGTGAGATAGCTTCCCGCACATACTCGGCAAAATGATGTTGAGGCTGCTCTTCGTAGTAATCCTCTGGTTCCTGAAAAAGATCACCTTGAAGGTAGTCTTCGCCGTCTTTAGCAGTCTCAACGTTGGCGCTCATCTCTTAATCAACTGTTGCGTAACTTACGTACCTGTCAGTTGAACCGACACTGCGATGCTCTGTGCTCAACTTAATGTTAATTCGTCAAAAATAATATTTGCACGTTTGAGTGGAGGAGAGCCGTTGCGCACGTGCTCTACATAAGGAGAGTTGTAAGGTAGACACTCAAGTCCTTTATAACGCTAGTGCTATCATGTACTACATATTATCACTGTCTTCAATCTCTTAAAACCTATTGCTTATATATAAAGGACTGGTAGTTCGTAATGTTTGTTGGGGTAGGGCATATTATTCCCTGTGCTAATGAGATAAAAACCGGAGTACCCGAAATGCGCATAGGTCATTGACTAAAATATAAGGACAGTATATAACATTAATAAGTCGCCTGCAAGGTTAATACTGTCAACCTCAATGAACACTATATTTATCACTAGGTTTGAGTAAATTCAACTATTCAAAAATGTCAACTCTCCTTAGTCGTAGGATTGATGACAGTTTCTACATCATCACGTTTGACTATCCTTCAAAACTTAACTGCTTTACGATTGAGGATTATGCAAGCTTAGGTCAAATGCTTTTGGAAGCAGATGCACATCCTGATGTCTTATTTACAGTATTGCAGGCAAAGGGACACTATTTTTCAAGTGGTATTGACGTCGGCACGCTGGATGCAAAAGCAAGGATGCTTGGTAACTCAGACTTCGGAGATATTGTTACAGATATGACAAGTCGTATGGAGTTTGTTACTCGCTGCTTTATAAACCATTCAAAGGTTTTAGTGGCTTGCTTAAACGGCCCAGCTATTGGGTTGACAGCAGCAATGGTAATGCACTGTGATTTTGTATATTCAATTGATGATAAGGTATACTTGGACTTCCCTTTCAGTAAGCTGGGCTTAGGCGCAGAGGGCTGTCTTTCTGTGACGCTATCAGATAAATTGCCCGTTAACCTTACAAAGGAGGCGTTACTGCTTGGGAATCCGATTGGATACGAGCATTTAAAGGACAGGGTTATTACGAGGAACTACAATATGGTAGATGCAGAGGGATTTAATGCGGCTGTTCTGAGGGATTTAAAATCGGACATCAGTTCATGTAATCCCAAGAGCATCCTTGTAATCAAGGAATTAACAAGCAAAATAAAAAGATCGCTATATAATGAAGTGATTGGGAACGAGGGATATGCCGCTGTTGGGTTAATCAGTAAAGGCACTGTTGTGGAATCACTTGTGAAATATCGATCCTTGATATCCGGTAAAAGAGGCGCAAAGCTATAGTTGCTAATGGTAACGTTTTTGTATTGGACAACTTGCCAGCTATTTATCCTTTTGACATAAACTTATATATGAGCTTAAGTGTTTTGCGAGTTATCAGGTGGCAAGGCTTCCTCATTACGATTTGCAGTGGGTTCTGTAGAATGCGATAGGGTTTCTAGAGGTTTTTCATGCATTGCAGAAATGCTTTTAGAGATTGACACACCACTCATGATGAAGAAGACCAAGAATAAAACAGCGATTAAGCCACTCCTGGTGGTCTGCCAACGTAAGTTTTCGACATCGAATTTGATATCTCCAATTATTTTGGTACCGATCTTATTGTTACAATCTTTCAGGCGAATGTCAATTTCGCGATGAAGTAGAGTATTCTCTGATTTATGGTCATTAAAGTCGACGCGCGAGTCTTTCTTCAACAAATTGATAATCAGTTCGTTCAACTCATCTCTGCAAAGATTGAGTTCACGATTGAGCTTCATCAGTTGTAAATTTTGCTCATTTAATGCCACTTCGCGGGACGTTTGTATCGAGTAGCGAAGTTCTGATTCAGCGGCGTTGAACAGATGGCTTTGATTCTCTAACTCTAAATTCCTAAGAAAGCGAGAGTTATAATTGTCGAAAAACTGTTCATTTAAAACGTTTAGTAAGAGCTGTATTATCAAATTCGTTTGTACACCTGTGAAGCCCCGTGAAGTAAGTATTTTATAGTATTGTATGGTATCAATCTGATTTTCCGCTGTAGTAGGCTTCATGCCACTTCCTTCCAAGATAAGTTTCTCGGGCAACTTGTTAAAGTAACTTGTAATATCATCTGACACACTATTGTTTCGTACACTATCCGCTCCTGTTGTACTCGTAGTATTCGTTGACAGTTTGGATAAATTATGTGATGAACCGGCTGCTTCCATGTCATAGAGTGCTCGTGCGGACATACGCAGGCCCCTGAAATTGGCAAACTTCCCTACCAAACGTAACATAACAGAATAATTAACTAAGTATTCACTCTCACCCCGTTTATCTTAAAAGCCTTCTATGCCACTGTTAGTATCAATCGGTACGTTTGCTTCCTTTTACTCGTTTTGTTTTACACTGTGAATTGGGATCTTATGGATCTACTAAGAAGGTCAGCCATTTTCGGGCATAAAGTTTGCGATAGACCGTCGATCTTCTGTAGGTGCAATGGCCTCGCACACCAGTGAAGGGATATAATTGCTACATCACGTAACTATGAACACTCTAACCAGTATATTTCCAGTAGTAGCTAGTCAACCTGGTATTTGCACTGTTTACTTCCGTCTACTACATCAGACTACCTATAAAGCGGTAAAAAGAAGCAAATTGCCACCACGCCCCAAGTGGGACAACAACTTCGAGAAAGACATTGAGGAGAAATATCTGCATGGTGGTAAAGGGCCTGGAGGGCAGAAGATCAATAAATGCAATAGTAAGGTACAGTTGCGGCATTTGCCCAGTGGTATTGTAGTTGATTGTCAAGAAACACGCAGTAGGGAGCAGAATAGAATTAAGGCTCGGGAAAAGATGGCTTACAAACTGGCAGCCTGGCTTAATGATAATAAGCCTCTGGATAGGGAGCTTGCTCTGCGACAGCTTTCGCGGCAGAATAAACATGCATACGCAAGGAAGAGCAAAGAGAAGCATGATGAGGCACGGCTACGTAAGGCGGAAGCTGAGAAAAAAGCACGGGAAGAGGAAGAAGAAGTCCTAAAGCAAATGTTGAAGCCATAAGTTTTGTGTAACGTTTCTTATATGGCGTGTATTTGTGATTTGACTATCGTATATACAAGCTTTTCGCCAATAAGATCCATGACTTCTATATTTGACCTTCTTGGCCAGAAGTTATTCAATCCTAGTTTTAGGTGACACGCAGAAGGCGAGCGTTTCAAGTAAGGATTGCAACGAATACTAAACATTGTACTGGAAGTTATTAATTGCATTTACGCTTAACTTGAGCTCCATTAGTTCCAATTGCCATAAGAGTATCTTTAACCACTGGCCGTGAAAGTTTTAATTGTTGAAAAAGACAAATGTACAACAAAAGACGTTACTTAGTACACTGGGCTGTAAATACTATAGTACAGAAAGGAACTCGGCTTAGGAAGAAGCTTAGATTTTATAATCCTATGAGCTTCGGGGATTTAGCATAGTAATTGATTATATTTCCAGCCTTTTAAAGGAGGGTTAGCTGTTACAATTCTCCATAATAGCTCAGGGAACTTCAATTCACATACGGGATTGAGTCAGAGTTACGTCAAAATGGGACGTCCACCTAAGGAGGTCAGTGAAGAAAAGATCCAAAAATTCCAGATAGAGCTGGAGTTGGCAGGAAATGATGTTGAATTATTGTTAAAGGACAAAAAGGGAAGATCCCGATCTTGCCTCCTATGCCAGCGAAGAAAGCAAAAATGTGATCATAAAATACCCAGCTGCTCTGCCTGCTTAAAGGCAGGTGTCAAATGTATACAACCTTTGAAGTATGGTCTCTGTTCTGGTACTGCTAGCCCGAATACAGGTAACGCTTCTACCGACGGGAAGGATACGGTGCGGAAGCAATCTGAAAGTAGGAATGCTGGAAACAGAGGTACGAGACGTGGAAGCTCGAAAATTTCAAGTACGACAGGATTAAAATCCGGAATTGATTCTATTACCTGCGATGTAGTTGATAGGTCTGCAGTTACGAAGTGTGCTACCAAGGATGAGTATACTCTTTTTTTGGAAAAGAAGCTAAGGCTCTTAGAGGGGGTTTTACTTCTTCCCCCCGAGTCAGTCAGTTACAAGAATAAAATAGCCAAATATAAGATGATCTCCCCCTTTTTGAGGTGCATTGAGGACTCGAATGAAGCGCTTGAAGCTCTGCTAGTTTCGAGTACGGCGCCACCATCCAATATAGGAGAATCACCAATTCTTCCTCCCCCATCATTCTGTAAACTTTTATCCATGGATAAGCAAGCAAACCGGGGCCCTGATATTCACACTTTATCTTCAGTCTCATTAGATTCCGTCGACTACTCCGTATGTGTCTTTTCCAAGTATAATTTAAAAGAATTTCTGGTGTACGATCCAACTTTTGACTTTGATGAGATCTTATCTCGTGCTTTTTTAGATACTTACTTTTCCAGGATTCAATTTAAATATCCTCTCTTGGATGAGCAAGAAATCTACCAATTCCATCAAGATTACGCGACAAGCAATGTCCATTCCTATTCTACCATTGATTTTCATTTTTCTTGTGGAAGAATGTGGATGGTTTTTAGCATAGCAGCCTATTTGAACATGACCACTGGGAAGCATGCTGGGTTATCTCCCACCCGCTATTTTTCAACTGCTATTCGCCATATCGCTAAATGTGGTCCAAATTTGTCTTATCTCCAACAAGTACAAATACTAACTTTATTGATACTTTATATGGTAAGAACAGATAAGGATTCAGTGGTGCTATATGACATTATTAAAGATGTCGTGGGAATTTGCAAAAACAGGCTTCAGCTGCAAAAGAAAAGTGACAATGGCCTAGTGTTTAGCAAGAAGCTGCGCTTGTTCTGGTGTGTCTATCTAATCGAGAGGATGATATGTGTAGCGGTGAGCAAGCCATATACGATAAAGGAATCGGAGATAGAATTGCCTCTCTTTGACGAAGATAGCTTTAACACCAGCGGTTATCATAAGATTAATTTTACCCGTCGGGGGGTGCATTTTATCAACCAATCTCTACGACTCCGAAGGATTGAATCAAGCTTTGTTGAAAAGCTTGGAATTATTCCACAAACCGATACGCAGTCCCAATGCTTGCTACAAAAATCAAGAGATTTACTTTTAGGACAATTGCCATTAGTTAATGAATTTTTTCATGAACTCGAGGTTTGGAGATCAAATTGCTCAGTTAGGCATGTTCGAAACTTTGAAAATGAAACTTTGAAATTGTACTACTATAGATCTGTACGCCTCCTTCTACAGCCATACCTTGAACTACTTGGGCCTCAAAGCCGCTTGTTTCGAGAATGCCAGGCAGCTGCAGGTCAAATCTGCCAATTATACAAAATATTCCATCAGACCACAGTATGCGGCCATTCCACGCCAGCCATACATACAGTCTTCGTCGCTGGTGTCACCCTTATATACTGCTTGTGGCTAGTACGGAATATTGACGATGAAAGGCGGAGAGAGTTGGGAGATTTATCGAAGCACACGAGACCGGTAGTAAGTTCGTCGCTCTTTTTCACTATGGATGACCTCCGTGCATGTTCTGTATGCCTTTATGCTATGGCAGAAAGGTCCAAATTTGCCATTGCATTCAGAGATACGTTTGATCAGTTAATGAATGCTACTGTCGCTAATCTAATAGAACGCTGCGGCCCAGATTCCAGTGAGTTGGTATACGTTTCAAGTACTGGCGGCAGTAATACAAATACTACTGATGGGGTGATAGGCGGCAGCTTCTATAACTCTCAACCGAACGGGATGCCACCTGCTATGCAAAGAACGTTTGGAAATAATGCCTCCGCTGCTAATTTAGGTTTTGTGGAATGGACCCCCGTTGACTCCGAAGAGCAAAAGAGCCGTAAGCGTAAACAAACTGTTCTACAAATGACTCAAGTTCCTAAATCTCTTTCACATCTATTATCCTCCATTGAGCCAGTGGCGGACAATTCAGTAAGTCCTCTGCCTGGTTCTACTAGTCCTAGAGAGGCAGAAAAAAGAAGCTCTTCTCTACTAGGCGCAGAGGGTCAAACATTCCGGGAAGAATCCCTAGCAAATAATAAGGAAGAAAAAAATGTACGTCCTACAGTGACACGATCTTCTACCTCGGGTGCTCAATGGAAATTCTGTGAGCAGCAACGCATGTACCAACAAAAATTGAATCAGCCTTCGGACTCATATTTGCCCTCTTTGAACAATACAAGTCAATCGGATGGTCATCTTACTGGGTTGAAATATACGGAACAACTAAAAAGGAAATCTCGTGGTTTGGATGGTATTCACGAAGTAAATTTCAAATGTAATCCGTCTGCTCATGTAGATCCAGAATCGCCGTTACTAAAGGAGGAGAATGTCGGTGCTCATGAAAATACTAACAGCCATACAGAAAAATCCCAGACTACTGGGACCAAATTCCAAGTAAGTCGCGGTATCAATCAACCTTGTGTATCGGGTCATTCTCTTCCTCATATACCTCCACGAGGTGGCCAACATGATGGTGAAACCTCTTCAGTGACTAAACCCTCTCATCCTTTGAATTCTTCTAATACATCTCAATCAGTCTTTGGCCCTCTTTCACCTCATTGCTACCCTAATAATGGCATACCATTTAATAACAGTGCGCAAACCATGATCAATGATATCTCAGCTTGGACCGGTGATTCAGTACCTAACTTTCCATGCAATGAGAGGACTGCGCCTTACATACTTCCCCAACAACGTTTACAGGTATCCCAACCTGGGCAGTCATATATGCGACCTTCTACCCAATCTCCTCAAAAGCCAAGGTCCACCTCGCTTCTGGGGAAAGACTCAATCACATCAATCCAAACCAGTGTCCAAGCTCGATCGCCTTACACACAACCTCAACCAAGCGATGAACACGAAGTTCAGAATCAATCAGATGCATTATGGAGTCTCCCTATAGATGATTTCTGGATTATAAATGATTATTACGATTTTCTTGGGTAAGAAGTTGTCCAGGACATTTAAAATACTGACCCTCTTCAAACACGACATAAAAGGAAGAAATATAAAAATAGTCTTCTGTGGTATGCAATCCCCTTTATATATATATATATATATATATATATATGCCATTGGGTGTAAACGACATACAGCAATCACTTTCTGGTTGTTATAGCGTCTCTAATGAGTTAAGAGGCCTGTACTTTATCAGTAATTAGTCACGTGTAGGAAAAATTTTTGGCACTTCAGCTGGCACCAACAACTGAACGAAAAGATTTAGGATTCACTAACTGTTACTGCAGCACGCCACTAGAGTCTAGATCTAAAAGGAGCCAAGAAGGAGGAGTTCATTGTTATATATATATTAGGTGCGCTTATTAAAGTTTTCATTGGTACAGTAAGTAAATATCCTACTTTCAAAGCTTGTACAGAACTGCTACTAACTTTTATACATCTTAACACACCAACGTTCCCGTGATAACGACTTCCCCTTAATACCTGCGTTTTCTCATATATTAATAACTGGTTGTCTGGCATTTGATACTGATAAGGTACTACTGTTTCTTCCTGGTCTTTCACGTTTATACTAAGGGGATCTAATACATCATTAGGGAAGTAGAGTGTAAAATAGATGGATTGATATAGACGTTGCTGCTACGATTGCACACTTTTAAATGACTCAAGAAAAGCTTGACACGAATTCTTTCAGGTTTTTTGGCCTTGGAGGGAGTAATGAAGTTGGGCGTTCATGCCATATCCTGCAATATAAGGGTAAGACCGTTATGCTGGATGCGGGTGTCCATCCAGCACATCAAGGGATAGCTTCTTTGCCGTTCTATGACGAGTTTGATCTTTCAAAAGTGGATGTACTCTTGATTTCCCATTTTCACTTAGATCATGCAGCATCTCTGCCTTATGTAATGCAACGTACGAATTTCCAAGGCAGAGTTTTTATGACGCATCCTACCAAAGCGATTTATCGTTGGTTGCTAAGTGACTTTGTTAAAGTTACTAATATTGGTAATGACAGTTCTTCAGGTAATGGCGAGGAAAACTTGTATACAGATGATGACCTAGCAGAGTCTTTCGATAGGATAGAAACAGTGGACTATCATTCGACAATCGATGTGAATGGTATAAAATTTACTGCCTATCATGCAGGCCATGTTCTCGGGGCGGCTATGTTCCATGTTGAGATTGCAGGATTAAGGATTCTATTTACAGGTGATTACTCAAGAGAACTTGATCGCCATTTGAATAGTGCCGAAGTTCCTCCTTTGCCCTCCGATGTTCTGATTGTTGAGTCAACTTTCGGTACTGCCACTCACGAACCAAGAGTTAGCAAAGAGCGTAAGTTCACACAACTGGTCCACTCTACTGTTGCGAAGGGCGGGCGGGTACTACTTCCCGTTTTTGCATTGGGAAGAGCTCAAGAGATGATGCTTATATTGGATGAATACTGGTCGCAGAATGCCGAAGAACTAGGTAATGGACAAGTTCCAATCTTCTATGCATCCAATCTGGCTAGGAAATGTATGTCTGTTTTCCAGACTTATGTTAATATGATGAATGATAAAATCAGGAAGAAGTTCAGGGATTCACAAACTAACCCCTTTATCTTCAAGAATATATCATACCTCAAGAACCTAGACGAGTTCCAAGACTTTGGACCAACTGTAATGTTAGCTTCGCCGGGCATGCTTCAGAATGGTTTGTCTAGAGACCTTCTTGAAAAGTGGTGTCCTGATGAGAAGAACTTAGTTTTGATTACAGGTTACTCTGTCGAGGGCACAATGGCCAAATTTTTGATGTTGGAACCAGATACTATTCCTTCCATAAATAACCCAGATATAACAATCCCGAGACGTTGCCAGATAGAGGAAATATCATTTGCAGCTCATGTGGATTTTAGAGAGAATTTGGAGTTTGTCGAAAAAATTGGAGCGCCAAACATTATTCTGGTTCACGGCGAATCTAACCCCATGGGCCGTCTAAAGTCAGCGTTGCTTTCTAACTTCAGCTCTTTGAAGGGTACGGAGAATGAAGTACATGTATATAACCCCAAGAATTGTGTTGCGGTTGATTTAGAGTTCAAGGGTGTTAAGGTTGCGAAAGCTGTCGGCCACATTGTAGAAGAGATGGTTATTAACAAGGAAGAAAATCAAGCTGAGGATAACCTTGAGGAAGGTAAAGATAAAGATGGTACTGAACATCCCAAAGACGAAAAAGACGAGCCATTGCCTTTAGATGACCAGGTGAAACAACAGCAGGATATGGAGAATGATCAAGTTATATCGGGGATTTTGGTTTCGGATGAAAAGAACTTTGATTTAAGTTTAGTAGCCCTTTCCGATCTAAGAGAACACCATACAGATTTATCCACCACCGTATTGAAGGAACGACAGACAGTCCACGTGGACTGCAGAAGTGAGTTGATTTTCTGGCATTTATGCCAAATGTTTGGGGACATAGAAGTTCTTGTCGATGAAGAGGGCATTACGCTTTCTAAGGCTGAGCACACCTCAGAAGATACAAAAAGTGGTGCACTAGTGCTACGTGTGATGGGTGATGTAAAACTTTCTGTATTGGACCACATTGCTACTCTTGAGTGGACGCAGAACATTATTAGTGATTCTGTTGCTGACAGTATTGTTGCCATCCTGCTAAGTGTTGATTCTTCTCCTGCAAGTGTCAAGATTAGTAGCCGTAGTTGCAATCCACACGACCATCCCGAAGAATCTGAAACTATTTGGAAGATTAGACAAGTTGCCAACCTATTCACAGAGCAGTTTGGCGATAGCTTTACACTATTTCTGGGCAAGGATGGCCAGGACTCTAAAGACGAGGACATTAAAGGTTCTGTCACCATTGGCAAGAACACTGCTACAGTCAACTTTTCTAAAATGACTGTAGAGGACTGTAACTCAAACCCATTGAAAGGAAGAATTGAAAGCATTCTAGGCATCGGGGCTGATCTAGTTGCACCACTATGTTAAATAGGGCGGTAGTGGTATGTAATATCTAAATATCTCTTAATATAATCGATTATATCCTGTAAAGGATTGGTTTATTCACATCACGTGCGTTCGTTTCTTTTTCGATGCCCAGCCGCTTTCTAAAATTTTCCTTCCTTCTCATCTCATGAAATACAGCAATAGAGATACGCATATTAGCATTGCTTAATCACAATTAGTAGCAAGCTTTCGAGGAAGATGGTGACCAGTAACAGTGCATCTGATGCATACATCGATGAGTCTACAAGTTTTGAGTCTCTTCAGCTTGACGTGAGGTTATTACAATCGCTGAAGAATAGTGGATATCGTCATCCAACATTAGTCCAATCTAGTGCAATTCCTTTAGCACTTCAACAGAAACGGGATATTATTGCAAAGGCTAGTACTGGTTCTGGTAAGACTTTAGCCTATTTGATCCCAGTGGTACAGACAATTTTGGATTTTAAGAAGACAACATCAAATACGGAAGCTGAGGGTACACTAGGCATCATTCTTGTGCCAACAAGAGAATTGGCTTACCAAGTGCAATGTACGCTTGAGAAGCTAGTATTATACTGCGCAAAGGAATTGCGGATGTTGAACCTTTCTTCAGGGACGAGTGACACTGTTTTACAGTCTTTGCTGTACGAACATCCAGAAGTCATTATAGCTACACCAACAAAATTGAAAAGCATGGTTGAGAGTAAACATATGGATGCTTTCGCCTTTGAAAATTTGAAGTTCCTGGTTATAGATGAGGTTGATTTGATCCTAACATTTGGTTATAGGGATGACTTGCTGAAGATCTCCGAGTATTTGCCATTGAAGAAGAATCTACAAACCTTCCTAATGAGTGCAACTCTAAACGATGATATACAAGAAATGAAGGCTAAGTTTTGTCGCAGTCCTGCCATTTTGAGGCTAAATGATGAAGAACTCAATAAAGACAACACTAAACTCATACAATACTATGTTCGTGTGTCTGAGTTCGACAAGTTTTTGCTTTGTTACATTATTTTTAAACTAGGTTTAATAAAGGGTAAAACCATTATCTTCGTGAATACTATTGATAGAGGTTACAGACTTAAGTTAGTCTTGGAGCAATTTGGAATAAAGTCCTGCATATTAAACAGTGAACTACCTGCAAATTCAAGGCATCATATTGTAGACCAATTCAATAAAAATGTTTACAATCTTTTAATTGCTACTGATGATACTGAATATATAAAAGAAGAGGACGAAGGTTTTGAAGGTGAGACAGCAGAAAAAGCTGAAGACGAGCAGGCCCTCCAAGCTGAAGGCGCTAGCGAAGTGAAACCATCTAAGAAGAAAAAGAGCAAGTTCAAAGCAGACAAAGAATACGGTGCATCCCGTGGTGTTGACTTCAAAAATGTGTCATGCGTGCTAAACTTCGATCTTCCATGTACCGCCAAATCCTATGTTCATCGTATAGGTAGAACTGCACGTGCCGGTCAATCAGGTACAGCTATCTCCTTTGTGATACCACAGAAAGAGTTTGGTAAACATAAGCCATCGATGCTTGCCAGCGCCAAAAATGATGAAAAGATTTTAGCAAGAATTGTGAAGCAACAAAGTAAGCTTGGGTTTGAGTTGCAGCCGTATTCATTTGATATAAAGCAGGTTGAAGGTTTTAGATACAGAATGGAGGATGGTTTCCGCGCTGTTACTCAAGTAGCTATAAGAGAGGCTAGGGTTAAGGAACTGAAGCAGGAGCTGCTAACCAGTGAGAAGCTAAAAAGACATTTTGAAGAAAACCCAGAAGATTTGAATAGTCTTAGACATGACAAAGAATTGCATCCTGCTCGTGTCCAACAGCACCTCAAAAGAGTTCCTCAATACTTGCTTCCAGAAAATGCCAGAGAGAATAAAACCAAGATTGGCTTCGTCCCATTCCACAATTCTAAAAAGAGAGGCCGTAAGGGAGGTAAGGTCCATAAAAGGAGTAGTGGAAAAAAGTCTGACCCATTAAAGCACTTTAAATAGTTCAATTTCGATAGTAAAATATACTTATTATGTATATATATATATATATAAGTTATCCATGGACCTGTAAAGAAGGAAGCACACGAATACAATAATCGATATGGTACATTGAATGCGAGGATGTATACAGCACTGTTATAGTGGCGCCTTTAGTACAACTATAATAGAATCTCCCCTCAAGAAAAGCTTTGAGATGAATCTTTCTTGATTTATCAGCTTATTGCTTATCTTTTCTGTCCAAATTTCTTTGACATTTTCTAAAACCATGTTACAATGTCTATCAAATGATTTCACGCGAGCAATTATCTTATGATTGTTTCTCAGTGATATTATAACGGGGACTTTTGATATCATAGCCTCATTTATTAAAGACATGGGGCCATGTTTAAATTCAAATTCTTCCAGTTGGGCAAGCTCATCTTGTGTTAGTTCAGAACGGGGACGATTAATTAGCTCTCTTAAAGAAGATAAATAGTTAGTAACTAAGAATATTAATATTTCTTCAGCATTTCAAGCTTACATACGACATGTGGCTGTGGATAGAGGATGTGTAAGGTATTAAGATGGCCTTATGCAAAGAACGTAGACTAACATCATAATCGTGTATATCACATCAAAAAGTCCTTACAACCGTTATCATAATCAACGACAGATGAGTTGAAAAAAATAAAAATAATGCTTCCAACCAGATTTGA
Source organism: Eremothecium coryli CBS 5749 (assembly GCA_000710315.1). Classification (NCBI taxonomy): domain Eukaryota; kingdom Fungi; phylum Ascomycota; class Saccharomycetes; order Saccharomycetales; family Saccharomycetaceae; genus Eremothecium; species Eremothecium coryli. Next base: position 173,321 of record AZAH01000013.1, read on the forward strand.
ACTGATGATCTCCACATTACTAGTGTGGCGCCTTACCAACTTGGCCATAGAAGCTT
>AZAH01000014.1:0-76227 GCA_000710315.1 Eremothecium coryli CBS 5749
AGTTCAAGCTAGCACGTGACTCTGACTAGACGCCCTTTGACAGTTCTTTTTTGTTAGAGAACTATTTGAAAGTTAAGCGATCTTTTGAATACACTATACTCAAAAGCGTGAAAGATACGGAAGCAAATTGGATGGATAGATGGCAGTGAAATTGAAATGGCCTTGGTTAGGAATTGCAATCCCCTCTTTCTTGATAGGGTTTATTGGGTATACAGCTCACTTATTTGTGCTTTCTAACTTCTTAAGTAATGTCCAATTGCTTTGGTTCCAGTTCTCTCTTACAATGATATGGTTGTGCTATTATAAAGCTATTTACACCAACCCAGGTAGTCCACCTCAAAAATATGAACCTTCAGCACACGAATGGAAACTGTTTTGCAAGAAATGTAACAACTTTAAGCCAGAAAGGTGCCACCATTGCAAAACATGCGGGCAATGCGTGTTGTTGATGGATCACCATTGTCCTTGGACGATGAATTGCGTTGGATATCGTTCATTTCCTCATTTTATGAGATTTCTGTTTTGGATAATATGCACGACTGGGTATCTAGCTTTTCAACTCATTAGAAGGATCACATTTATCTTGTACAACAGATACTCCGACCAAAGTCTGGTGTCTAGAAGGGAACTTATATTTCTCACCATCCTAACACCTTTAAATGCGTTTATTTTGGTTACAATAGTAATACTATTCATACGATGTGCAAAGAACCAATTCTTTAAAGGTATGTCACAGATTGAATGTTGGGAGATGGACAGACTTGAAAATTTATTCTACAGTCAAAGGTTAATACCACAGCTAATAGAGAACTTAGGGGAACTTTTTCCTCGTACGTTAGACAACCATTTCTTTGAGATACAAAACCTGAGTAATAACCCTTCTCTCCTACTGGAAGATGTCGTGAATTTTCCATATGACATTGATTTATACACTAATATCATTAATTGTATGGGCCCCATACAGCAGTGGTTGAATCCATTTGGTACCTTAAAACAATCAGGCATCAATTTCCAAAAAAATGAAAATTCGATTTATGAACCTGATTCTATTTTAACAGATAAGTTACTGGCTTTACCTTGGCCCCCTGATGGTGGTCGTCATCTATCAGGTTACGATGGCGAATCAGGTGTTGAAGTTACTACAAAGGATGGTGAGAAAGTAGTGCGGCGGAAAAGATTTGGCAAGAAACCAATAGTTCTAAGAAAAAAGTGGTATAATGATTGGGGCGAGAACCTAGAGCATTTTGGTGTTGACGTAGAAGCTGAAGAATAAGATTAATGACTATCGCAAAAGAAAAGAAAATAATAGTACACATCTTCCATGAAGCTAAATGGAAACAAAACGAGCAGCACCAGAGTTTTGTTTTTATACTTATGTAAATAACAAACGCAATATAAATTACGGTCTCATTATTTGTTATTCCTCGAAATTCGCTAGTGTTACAAAAATTGTTCATGTTACAACAGAGATGGCTCATTTCGTTGGCTTGGCTTTACCATTAGCAGGTTGCAGAGTATGATCTGCAGAAGAGACTATAGAAGTTGTAACCGTAACAGCATCTGGCTGCGATAATTTCTCATGAGGTCCTGCTGGCGACGCAGCAGTATTTGGGGGTATAGCTTGCGGCTCATCTACACCGGGACAACCAGCCAAATTACCAGTATCCTTTAAAAGGTTTATTTGCTTTTCAATATTGGCAACCTTGTCATTACCCAACCCTTTTTTCCAACCATTATTACCATTTAGGAATTTGTCAAACTCCACCTTTAGTTCTTCAGATTTTTTTCTCTTCACATCAATCTTTGTCGGAAACTTGTTTACTGCTTTCCTCGAAAATGTATCATGAGAACCGGCATCCACCTCCATGAAGTATGTAGTTGGATCTATCCTAATCTTCAAGTTTGAAGATGCTATACCCTCCGGTGAATACTTTTCATCTTTATCATCGATAAAGTCTTCCTCTCTTTCAATTATCTTATCAAGGAAAGGCGACTTCAAGGTTTCGTGAGAGATTCCCTCTGTCGGATGTGATAAAGAATAAGAAGTAAGATAGTATTGCCATTTATCTTTTAAAGATTTTGGTTCCTCAAGGGTTAGGTCATCAACTGCAACAAATTGTATACTGCAATGAGACGTCTCCTGATTAAATTCAATGCGGAACATGTTTTCAGCATTGGACATATTCGATCTAACTTGTAAGCGGTACAGAATTTGTTCCTTCGTGCTTGTAGCAAGGCTGGTCCTATCTTTCTCAAACAATAGCATGATTTCAATAGTTTTTGAGTCCGTTATGATTGCATGAGCATGCTTCACTAAAGCTTGAATTACTTTATCAACAGTGTAAATTTTAAACGCCTTATTTTTGAAAGCTTGTCTTAAACTTTCTTCAAACCAATGATGCTCTAATGTACCACCAATTAAGTTTTTAGATAATCTCAAAAGCTCTTCATAAGCATTAGCACCTTTAAAATCCAAGCCCATATCAGGCAGTTGAGTAGATATTAAATTTAAATCCTTAGCAAACTGAACAACCTTGCGATTTGCGATTTCTTTCGTCACTTCATCATTCATTTGCTTAACTTCATACAATCTTTCGTAGATAATAGCTAGATGACGAAAGAAAACGTAAATATTGGTGTTTGCAAACATATTAAAAACCTTACGGTTTTCAACATGCCCATGATTATCTGCTTCATCAACAATATTACCCAATAGCCAAGGCTTTTTTGCCTCTTGTCTTATGATTTCTTCCTCTTCAAGTTCAGACTCTTTTCCGAGGTCATCAGAGGAGTTTGCTTGAGGGGAGTTTCTACTCCTTTGTTGCTTATTTCTGTAGAACAAATCTCTCAGCAAATGATCACTATCATCGTAACTACGCTTTTTATTGTTCAAAGGATCACTATCACCGGTACCAGCAGACCTATTTTCATCTTGTACATCATTATCCTCTCCTGTGGTTGATCTAACTTCCAAAGCCTTCCGGACATTCTCAGCTGGATAGGAAAAGAATAAAGAAACAAAGCCTTTTAAGAAATCCCTTAGTCTATATTTATCAGGAGCCGAATAAGTGCTACTGTTGTCGATAAAGGTTGATACCAGGCTCAATATATCATAGAACACCTCTGGATCTCTAAATTCATAGTTCAACTGGCTCTTTGGTTTGGGCGTTAAAGGGTGAATTCTTTTGCTAGATTGATCCACTTTAATGCTACTAATTTCAGAGATCAGTTGTTTTGCAGTTAAAAGCTTTTTATCTGCTTGCTTAAAAGTCAAGCCAAGATGATCTAACGATTTGTAAAACATCTTCTGCTCTAATTCTCTCCAAACTTTATTCCACTCCCTCTGTGCCCTCCTCCACTCTTCATCTTTCTGTTTCAACCGTTTTAGTACAATAGGCACTGTAATAGCGGGATTCTCATGCAAAGCATCAATAATCTCAAATCCTCTATCCTTGTCATAGACTTTTCTTATGACTTTCTTATAAATCGTTAATGATGTATGACCTAAGCCAGGTGGCAACTTAAACTTTGCCTTCTCTTCATCGGACATATTAGCAATCTTATTCGCGACCGTTTCTAGGGTTTGGATGGTTCTCAAGTTCGCTTCAATATAAAAATCGTACTCATGTCTTTCCTCTTCTATCTTAAACAACGTATCCTCATATTGATTCTTCCTGTGAGCAATAAAGCCGGAATCTTCAGAAGCCCACACAGGGTGTCCCACCCATTCGTCATTTAGAACCTCCCAACACATTTCGTCTCTGCCTGAACAAGGCATGAATGTATCAGCTTTTGGCAACCTTTTGTAACTTGGGCCACAAGCTTCGCATAAGTCTAAATCTAATCTATGCTTTTCATGAACGATGTTTTCAATATGTTTCGGCTTTTCTTGATAGCCAACAAAACTCTTAAACCAATTAAAAAGCTCCGGAGAACCAGATATATAATGTCCCACCTTTTCCACTAACTTTTCCAGTTCCAAAAGATCCTGAGAATATAGATTGAGTATCTTTAAGAATTCTGTGTAAACCTGTTGGTTGCCAATGAACTTCTTTGCTTTGTCAAAAAAAGTAGTTTCTTCAACCAGATTTAGTTCATACTCCAGAGGTTTTATAGGTTCCGGTATGATTGGAACTAGACTGGGATCCAAATCAATTTCAGGCCTAGTAATAGGCTCAACATATTGATAATCTTGTGGATGAGCAAACTCCGTGGGCCTGTAAGCAGTATCTGCAGTACTCCTCAAATCGGAAACAGGAATCTTTTGATTAGACATTCCTTGCGTGACAATGTGAGGGGGTAACTCTTGAACATGGCCCATAGCAGGAGGTTGTGTAACGGACATCCCAATTGAATGGTAATCGCCAGGTGTAGAGAAATTACCCAACGGCGGTAAATTTTGTTGATGGGGGATTCCCTGTTGCGGTTGCGGTTGCTGCTGCTGGGAATGGTAAAACCCGGATGGAGCAAGTGCGCCATTCAGCTGGTGATGTGGCTGCACGAGATGTTGTTGTCCTTGTGGAGCAGAAGAGTCAGGTAAAAACTTCTTAAAGTCATCAAGCAAGTCTGGTGCATTTTGGAATAAAACTGTTACCTGCGCGTACACTTCATTTATAGGTTTTTGCTCCCTCTGATATGTTTGCAAGATCTCTAAGAAATGCTTATAGATATCGGGTTGGTCTGCAAACCGTGTTTTAATCTTATTCACGTAGCTAATGGCGTGAGAAAACTCAACATCTCCAGTTTTTTTTGCTGGCTGGCTATATTGATCCTGTGATTGCCCCAGTGTGGCCGGCCCCTCCGGATGATGGTAGACCTTTTGTATACTTTGGGCGGCCGAAGGGTGCTGTTCATTGTGTGGCATATGATTTCCTGGCGATATGATAGGTATTTCATCCGTACTGCCAAAAGGTGTGGTGACCTTAATAGGATCATTAGCATCCGCCGAACACTCAATGTTATAGCCTTGGGGCAAAAACGTATTAAAACCTTGAATCAGAGTTGGATACCCCTTAAACAAGGTGGAAACGCGTTCAATAACTCCAGGTGTGTCGATAGCCTGAGATTTAAACTCTTTCATTATATCTAGGAAATGATTGTAGATGTCCGGTCTATTACTGAACTGGAATTTGACTTGCTCCAGGTACGACAAAGCGTCTTTAACGTTAAGTGGTCGGTAGGACGATCCATCCTGCTGCTGATGTGATGGCTGAGGTTGCTGCTGCTCCTCTGCATTTGTCAACCCGGCAGAAATTGATGGCAGTGTATAATGACCCTGCCCCTTCACATTTTCAGCTCCATGCTTCCCAGATAATATTCCGTTACCTCCAGCAACCATTGGTTGTTGTATGGAAGGTTGCACTCTTTGTACCTGTTGTAATTGCCGATCCTGGTCCCCCGATTGGAGTTGGTGCTGGTGCTGGGTTCTGTTCTGACCCACAGATCCGTTGGCGGCGACGTGATCCATCTGATGTTGGCTCCAACTCTGCGACATATATCGTTTTTATCGGAGAATATGTCTTCTATCGATGTACCGCTGTGATACTAGCACTGTTGCGATAACTATCTCTCTTTGGCCAGATAAATTCTTCCTCCTAAACTATTTGTTGACTGTTGTTGTCGTCGTTCTTTAGTTCCTTAACAAATGTAAATGCTAATCATGTAATAACGTATATAAAAGTTGGAAAAAGAGATTTTCGATTATTGGGGGCGCTTGCTGGATTTAAGGAGCAAGGAAAACAGAGCGGAAAAAACGCCATAAATGAGCAGAAAATAAAGATAATAACATCACGTGAGTAGTATATAAATATGTCATTGTAAACGTATATGAGACTGGCTAAAATTTGACAGACCAACCTATGGCTAAAGCATGATGCGTATTGATGCTTACAAACACCTTTGCAGACGTCAAACTCCTTTAAACAGCGAGTTGAGCTTCTACTAAAGCTAAGATTTTTTAGTTGTACATTAGCAAGAGAAGAGTTTTAAACTGCTTTTTAGAGGGAAGATATTATGAATGCACCAGATAGATTTGAGTTATTCCTACTGCCAGAAGGCGAATCTAAACTTAAGATAGAGCCTGATACTAAGGCGCCAAACGCTGTGATAGTAACATTCGAAAAAGAAGACCACACGTTGGGAAATTTGATTCGTGCAGAATTATTGGAGGATAACCGTGTGTTATTTGCAGCTTATAAAGTAGAACACCCATTGTTTGCCCGTTTTAGGATGCGTATCCAAACTGTAGAGGGCTATGACCCCAAAGATGCTCTAAAAAATGCCTGTAATAGTATAATTAATAAGCTGGCAACTTTGAAGTCGAATTTTGAAACTGAGTGGAATTTACAGACATTAGTGTCTGAGGACCAATATGGGATTTAAGTTAGTGGTTACGGTCTTCAAGAAAAGCAAATTTGGATAAATTGGAACATTGGAGATACTTTTGCTTTCTTACTAGTCTGTTTATTCTTCTCCCAGTGAATAGGTGTTTATAAGTTATCTGTGATGATCTTAGCATTATATAATCAATAGAACCTGACTAATGAGTATGTGAATTGAATCAACAATATTGTATCTTGTTTGAGTCGAGAGCTTTGGACTTTGATTTTAGTTTTCTTTTCTGTTTAATATATATATATACACAATATATAATCATATATTAATTAAGTAATAATACCACTGAATTCATTACTACTGCTGTGCTACTGAAACAATACCTGATTTTTGTTTTAATCCTTCTTTCATTAAAGTAAACTTTTCCATGAAGGCTATCTCGGGATGCCCTGGGATCTTTTCTGCTTTTAGTATTTCTACAGTTGGATAAGTGAAGCTTTGGCGGTCCGGGGATATATATGTTGTTAGTTTACCGCTTTGAGAAATTGCGAATTTATGGTGGTCCTTAAAATTGAACTGAAAGGTGCCATCACTTAATTCAAACATTACAAATTGTTTATAGCGGGTAAACCTTCTTAGAAATACATCGTCCTTATGATATGATTCACGTACAAATGTGGAAATTCTGCTTAAGTTAGAATTCATATAGTTGGAAAAGAAATCCACAACCTCCAAATGTCTGTTCAATTCCTTAGGTTTTTCGGATAAGCTGTAATGATTAGCCACCCAACCTTCTCTATCATCGTAGCTAATATACCAGAATTCTTCTGCATCGGCCAATTTTAGTACAGTTGTGCCATTGTTGAATAGTACACCTATATCATCAGTGGATAACTGATAAGCAAACCCATGCTTATTTGAGTAGTCAACCCACTTGGTGACTACAATTGGATGTTGTACCTCAGGTAATCTTGACTTTGGTAAGCCACCCATCCTTTTTTGCGCTTCTGCCTCAAGTAAGCCATTTAATGTCATATGACATTCACTTGCCAAGATTCGCAGGGATATTTCTGATTTAATGAAATTTGTGGAACTAGCCACTAGCGATTGCTTCAGGACCGACTGCTGAGCTCTTCTAATACGGGCTTCACGAGCCAGATCGTTTAGTTTCCGCTGCGTCTCCATATCAACAACCTCCTTATATTTATACCTTGTACCACCAGGCGATAATGAATGCGGCAATACTGCTCTATTTGACTCCACATATTCAGCATTATTACTATTACTATTATTAATGTTGTGACCGTTGTTATTATTATTAGGATGATGGTAATGGTTGTTGCTGTTTTTATTGGAAAAAATGACATGATTATCGTTAGATGTTGAAGTTTTTGTTACCATGTTTCCAGATAATGGATCTATGGATGTCACTGCAGCGTTTTTCGTCGATACAACAGATGCAACAGCACTTGCACTTAGTAGACCACATCTTACCATACAATTTTTGAAATTAATCAAAGATTCTTGCAAATCTAGGTCATGATATTCTGGGACAAAATTTAAAACATCACCGTCGATCCTTGCAGGAAAGACGTTTCTGAACCATACGTACTCCATTATTTCCGTTAATGACGGTCTTTCTAAAGGATCTAGTGATAATATGTCTCTAATTAGCACTTTTGCTTCGGTAGACGTTGGCTTGTCCTTGGGAAAGCTAAAATCACAAACTTTAATGCGCTCATATATTGTATTTACCTCCTTAGCTTGAAATGGAGGTTTTCCAACCAATAAGGCGTATATCATCACTCCAATAGACCATATATCTACTTCAAATGAGTGTCCCGTGTGTTTCCCTGTCAACACTTCAGGAGCAATATAATTTGGTGTACCACATATCGTGTATTTTCTTTCCCTGTCGTTTGCCAAGACCGCAGCCAACCCAAAATCACCGATTTTAAGGTTGAAATGTTTATCAAAGAAAATGTTCCCTAGTTTTAAATCCCTGTGGATAATCCGCCTGCTATGCATATACTTGATAGCCCCAACTATTTGTGTAGTGAAATATCTAACCTCCGGCTCTGTTAGTTGTTTGCGCTGTTTTAATAAATCCATTAGCGATCCATTGGGGCATATTTCCAATAATATGTAGACATTTGTATCATCCTCAAAACAGTCAGTAAATTGCACTATATTAGGATGCTTCATAGACTTATGAATCTGGATCTCTGAAAGTAACTTTTTTCTGGTCTTCTCCGACTTTATCGATATTTTTGCAACAGTCTTTGCCGCGAAGATCTTACCGCTATCATCCTTCATCTGGAAGCAACGAGCAAACCCACCTTCCCCCAAAAAAATTCCCCTATGATAATCCCTTCCCTTTGTCTTAATTAGCGAGGGTGGTGTCTTGCAGAGTGCTGACAATTTCTCCTTTTTCCTTTTCTGAGGCGGCTGACGGTTGTGGTCATGATGGCCTCTCTCTATATCTGGGCGTTTTGCATGCTGCTTCACTGGGGTATGAACAGTAGCATTAGAACGTGTATTCAATTGCTTGTCATTGACTATCTGAAGTGGAGCAGACATATTAATTTCACAATGTATGATGAGAAGAGGGGTATTAATTGGTATGCTCTAAACTGCTCTCGGTGATATATCGGTAGCGGCAAATAAGATTCGTTCCACGAATGAGTTTTGCTGACCTATATATGTATATCTGATACGGGATTGTGTATATCGGTCTGTTCTGAGCTTTTGTGTCAATAACTAGATTTCAAACCTTTGACGTTATTCTGACGGTATCTTGAACCTTCACTGAATCGGTGCTCACCTGTAGCCTTCGCAAAAACAATGAGAATAATAATGGTAAAATGCCTGAAACCCCGATAACTAGGTAATGTAGCTTGACTATCGGTTAAATTAACTATTGATGCCCTGTATTGTCCCTGTTAGTAATTCTTTCACAAGCGTTGCGATGTCCATGATGTCTTAAAAAATTGTATTTCATACACATGGAGACCGTCTTATAGGCATTAACCTGTTCATCTTTACAAAAACCATGAATGCAGTTTTTAGTCTAGTTCATTTCAACAGGAACGGTGTAACTATTCCATAATTTGTGCAAATATGGTTCATCGTGACATCAAGGCATGTAACTAAAAGAACAGGCATAGGTCTTGCTCTCTATCACGCTTTTACTTACTAATTTCAAATATCTATTCCAATCTGAACTCAATCGATATCCCTCGTCTTCCTTGTGAAAGCAAGCTTGTTTAGCAAGATATACACTAGATAGAAACCGAAGTGGCAATATTACTATGTTTATATTAGCGAACCTGATTTTTAACTTAATTCTTCGGTTTCTGCTGAGGGTAAACACAACTTGATGAATATACTAAAATAGGAAAACTGTCAACAATCATTTTTCCTCGAGGGGAATAGTATTATAAGGTTACCCGGGCTATTGTCTGCACTGTACTTATATAATCATATGCTGTCACGTTACTTTTTATTAAGCATTTCCATTATTTTTTTAAAGGTTGGTGATGGTCCAAGAGATGTGTGTTATGTAAAGAGCGCTGTTTACGATTAAAAACCTAGAAAGTAAGGCCAGGAACTTTGAGTCGCAAGGCACAAGGTGTAAACCAAGTGTGTTCTACGTTCATTAGCGATTTTTGGGTTTAGGGTTTTTTATATTTTGTAGATGACAGTTAAACTTATGGATAGTTCGTCGGACGAAGACGTTCCGTTGAAGAGAGCTCCATCAAGCAAATCCAGCGGTAGAAGAAGGCAGAAGCAGAGTAAACAGAGCGTGAAAAAGGAGGAAGTAAGCACTGCCGATGAAGATGAGGATGATGAAGCCTTATCTAAGATTGTTAAAAAGAGAAGGACTGTTAAGAAGGAGCACAAGACAATGACAAAAAGGGAGGCATCAAATAAAGCGAGCAATTCTAAGGTGAAGAAAGAGGCCAAGAAGGAGGAAAATATTTTAAAGCAAGACGATCAGAAAGAATCCAGTGAAGGAGATGAGACCTTCAAATGGTGGGAACAAGAGGAGAACAATGATGATAGTATAAAATGGGTTACCTTGAAACATAATGGTGTCATGTTTCCACCGGAATATAAACCATTGCCATCTCATGTGAAGCTGTATTACAATGGTAAGCCTGTGGATCTCCCTGTTGAAGCAGAGGAAGTTGCGGGCTTCTTTGCAGCTCTATTGGAGTCAGACCACGCTAAAAACCCAGTATTTCAAAAGAACTTCTTCAGCGATTTCCTTGACGTATTAAAAAAGCATGGTGGAACCAAAAATGGAATAGAAATAGAGTCATTTGAGAAGTGTGATTTCACCAAGATTTTTGAATACCTCCAACTTCAAAGGGAACAAAAGAAGCAGATGACCACACAAGAGAAAAAACAATTGAAGCTTGAAAAAGACCGCCTAGAAGAACCTTTCAAGTACTGTTATTTGGATGGCAGAAAAGAGCAGGTGGGTAACTTCAAATTGGAACCACCAGATCTATTTCGAGGACGTGGCGCACATCCTAAGACAGGAAAGCTCAAAAGACGTGTTTATCCAGAAGACATTGTTTTAAACTTGGATAAGGATGCACCGATCCCAGAGCCACCTGCAGGGCATAAATGGGGTGAGATTAGACATGATAACACAGTTCAATGGCTCTGTATGTGGAGAGAAAATATCTCCAACTCCTTCAAATACGTTAGACTTGCTGCCAACTCCTCCCTCAAGGGTATGAGTGACTTCAAGAAGTTTGAAAAGGCAAGGGAGTTAAAAAACTATATTGATGTAGTTAGAGCAGACTACAGGAAAAATCTAAAGAGTAAAGTCATGTTAGACAGGCAAATTGCAGTGGCGACATATTTAATCGATGTATTTGCATTAAGAGCAGGAGGAGAAAAATCAGAAGATGAGGCAGATACTGTAGGTTGCTGTTCGTTAAGATATGAGCACGTCACGTTAAAACCACCTAATACAGTAGTGTTTGATTTCTTGGGTAAAGATTCAATAAGATATTACCAAGAAGTTGAGGTCGATAAACAGGTGTTCAAAAACTTGTCTATTTTTAAACGCCCCCCCAAACAGCCAGGCCATCAATTGTTCGACAGATTAGATCCGTCCATTCTAAACAAGCACTTGCAGAACTACATGAGCGGTTTGACAGCTAAGGTTTTCCGTACATATAATGCTTCGAAGACAATGCAAGACCAAATGGATTTGATTCCTAATGAAGGTACTGTTGCGGAAAAGATAATGAGGTATAACGCAGCTAACCGAGCTGTGGCTATACTGTGTAATCACCAGCGTACTGTTGCAAGAAGCCATGCTATAGCAGTCCAGAAGGCAACTGATAAAATCGAAGAGTTGCAATGGCAAAAAATCAGATATAAGAAGGCTATACTCCAGCTGGATAAATCTGAACTGAGTAAATGTCCTTCATATTTCAAAGAGATTGATGACCTGGGAAAAGAAGAACAGATGGCTATTCATAAAAGGGTTATAGAAAGGGAGAGGGAGAAGTTCCAAAAGAAGTTCACGAGAGAGAATGAAAAGCGGAAAGCAGAAAATGTAGAATTAATTGAACAGTCTGAATTGCTTACTTGGCTTGAAGGGGTTGATGCACTTCAAAAACAATATGCCACTGAATTGGAAACAGGTGAAGTTGTTGTAAAACAAAGTTTACAAGATGTAGAGAAGCTGAAAGCTCAAGTTACCAAATTAGAACAAAGAATTGCAACCAGTATGGTGCAACTTAGAGATAAAGAGGATAACTCCACAGTCGCATTAAGTACCTCTAAAATTAGTTATATTGATCCACGATTGTCCGTTGCATTTTGTAAGAAATATGATGTCCCACTTGAGAAGGTATTTACCAAGGCTCTAAGAGAGAAATTCCAATGGGCTATTGAATCCGCCGATGAGAATTGGAGGTTTTAGCTAACCCAATTACATATTTAGTTCACTTCTATCACATGTACCATTCAGCCCTTGTATTAGACAAGATTTTTCAATAGTTTTACGGTGGAAAAGTCATTGTATTCGTTTTGCTTGCTAAGTTTTATCATTACGCTCTTTTCCCCGAAAGTATCGTACTCGCAACTATTACAAATAACGTCAACAGGATTCCCTCAAACCACCTTTTACTAGTTAAGTGCTGTCATGGCATTATCTAAGCAGTTCTATCAGCTTTCGGAAATGGAATGCCCATTTATTGCGGACTCATTAACTAGGATAGATGTGCTTATTAAGAGATTTTATGGCTGGNGGAGCTGTTACAACCGGATATTAGCATCCATTTTTTGCACCGGTGAACAGGCTGTGGGCGACAAAGGGAATTAAGTAATTTTTCTCAGAAAATGTAAAATATATAGTAGCAAGGTATAGTAATCAGTCTTCTGCAAAAGGCAAAATAATTAATATTCCTAATCCCTCTAAAGATCTTATCAAAGCATGCATTCCTACTTCTCCTTGAAAATCCCCTCCTTGCTCTAGCTACAGATGTAATATTCAATCGCAATTCAAAAACGAAGTATAATTGACATAGCAACTAAATATATATAGTTGGGAACCATTTAGCCATGATCAAACAGGAAGTAAATGAAATACCAGAGGGGAGAACTGGATGAATTAATTGTTAACCTGAAACATTGCCCTATTCAAGTAGCCAGAACTCATAATTGTTCAGTCACTACAGTGTTTATTACACATTCGCGGTAGACGACAAGCTCAAAGACGATTGTACCATATATCTCATCCGGTAACCGCAGCCATTAATACAAGCAGTATATTCCATCCTCAGTCTTTAACATCAAGGCTACAAATAAAAGATACTCCGGATGTCAGCTACACTTCCGACAGCGACATTTACGCCTGCTATCCTAAGATCCTACCAAAATCATCACATCAAGACATCCAATGTGCCCCCTGGAATGTTTTTTATTGCCTGTGGATGCATGCTAGGCGTCGTTTTGTTGGCATGCCTTATCAGTTGGACTATCTCGGTGTTCCGTGCATGGCATCAAGCTCGAATAGAACAACAGCTACAAGAATCAGTGTATTATATTGAAAATTTAAAAGAGGGCTATAGTAATGATGAAACATCTTTTGAAGCATCATTAAGGTCGCTGACAGAAAAGATAATAAATACTAAGCGAAAAATGACAAGAGCGTGTAAATTAAGCAGATTGGGTCCTACTCCCGTAAAGTATCCAATGAATACGCCTTTTCCATACTCAAAGGCATCGAATAGACTTAATAATTTATCTTCCATGTATGTTTCGCCAACAGACCTGCTACAACATGTTCAGTCTTCCAAATGCTATTCCGAGCCTGGAGTGCAAAGTTCTGTCCCACCAAAACTTCAGAATACACCCTCAGTCCCTAACCTCGATACCCTTCCGTCAGTCCCACCAAAAGTAAGAAAAATAGATAGCGTATTTCGGGGGGAGAACTTAGCGTTTATAAACCCTATGCCTTCAAGGGTCATGGCTATATCTAGGAGCCTAACATCCAGGATGAAAAAAGGTACGAGGCGTAAGTTAAGCAAAAAGCTAATAGATATACCTATATCATCTCCAAGTAAGTACCTCGATAACTTACTAAACAGTAGTGTGAAAACCGTTAAGTAGATTTTCTCCTTTGATAAAAAGATATCATTTCCTAACAGGATCTCGGCAATGCTAAAAGCAGGAACCACATAAGATCCAGCAACTCTCAAAAGTTTCTAGAATTTGGTAGTGACGGTTGTACCTCTATCTTATACTTGATAATAGCTAAAGATGTTTGGGTGTGCCTCCACATGTGTCAAGCGGTCTAAAGGCTCCGTGTTCGAGGTTTAAATTTTTCCTCGTATATATAAGATAGGCGAACTCTTTCTAGAAAATAGTTTTCGCCACTGTCAACAAGTTGAATTCAGTTATTGAAGAAATTCTGAGAAATGGCACGTTCCAGAGGTCCCGTTAGAAGAGCGGCTCCAGCTCAAACTCGTTCTGCTTCCAGCGTTGCAGCACCAGCAGCTGCCCCAGCTCACCCAACCTATGCGCATCCACCTGCCCAAGCTGCTCAACCACAACAGCCAGGTTTGTTTGCCCAAATGGCTTCCACTGCTGCTGGTGTAGCAGTTGGGTCTGCTGTTGGCCATACTATTGGTGCAGGCCTTACTGGCATGTTTTCTGGCTCCGGATCTGCACCAGCAGAGGCTCAACCACAGCAAGTGGCTGCTGCTGCACCTCCTGTCCAACAGCAATCTTTCCAGCAAGGCAGAACCTGCGAAGTTGACGCTCGCAACTTTACCCGCTGTCTTGAGCAAAACAGTGACAACTATCAAATCTGTGACTACTATTTGCAGCAACTTAAGGCATGCCAAGAAGCAGCTCGTATGTATTAAGAATCTGGATGGCTTTCAGTTTTGTTACCTCGTTAAATATACGTTGCGCTATTAGCTTACCGTAAGGCTTGGAGATTTATCACATATACTATTTGTAAATATCATAAAACATACATACTCAAAACGAAATTCAATATTCAACCCTGTTTTTGTGCATCATCTAGTTAATGGCCAGAACTTGGTCGTTTGTGATGCTGTGCACGGTTGGGAGAGTATAGCGGGCTCTACCCATACCAATCTCTTAGATATGTTAAGAATGACTAAGTTAAGTTTCCTTAAGCCTCCGTTGTCCTCATTGAATGTTCTTTGTTTCTTGTTCACACATGTTTTGTCCCGTCGAGGAGAATCACCTACATTAAGTAAACAAAAACATAAAAAGGTATTCGACTATAAAAAAACGTTCAGTGTCCCTACTCGAAATACTCACACACAAGAAGTAATTTCAAAATAATTAAAACATAAGTATGTCGTTGCGAGGGCTTCGTTATCTGCCTAATGTTCCTAAACTAGGTGGCGCATTAAAGTCGATGGGTAACCTTCCAGTTTTGGGGTCGATGCGTCAGTTGCCCCGCACTGAGGCTTTCCCATCAAGCTGCTCATCACGCTTGAGGATGGTGCATACCACTCCTAAAAATGATAGTACAGTTCTATTTGGTTCGGATGCCAAGTATGACAGTCTTGTAAGATTAAGTTTAAAAACATTAAAAAGTGAATGTCGTAATCGTGGATTGAAGATATCAGGTAGGAAGTCAGAGTTAATCAGCAGGGTTGTCGCCTTTGATACTAGGAAACTGACACAGTTAAGTACTGCAAATAACAAACTTCTATTAAATATTCAAAGGGAAGCACATTCCCGCAGGCAGGGAAATGGAAAACCGGTGAAGATTAGCAGTAACTACAAAGGTGTAGACAAAGTCAAACTTCCTAACATAGCAGCAACAGAGGATGCAATGTCACACCAAGAAAAGGATTACATAGTGAAAATACCAACACTCACCAAGGAAGCCGCAGCTAAAATGGAATTGGCAAGTCACATTGGTACTGAGAACAACATCAGAGAAGACTTTTCATCTTCGCTTATCGACCGTGAAGGAGCAATTTCATCCCCTGATAGCGATGTTCGTATACAGACACCTATTGCGGCCATCAACAAAGTAGAGATAATTAATGAAGAAGCAGAACGAGAAGACTTAGACTATTATGACCAAAAGAAATACAAGAAGTCATCTCAGTCTGATTTCAACGAACCAAGTTCTTTAACTGCTAGAGATAAGAAGTTTTTGAGCGGTTTTGCTGTTGCTGTACTCTTTTGGTGGTATATGGGAAATGAGAAAGATAGGAGATAGATTAAGATGGTAGAAAAGATCCACTTGGTAGAAATAAGCCCGCTACCCCTTACGAATAATTACCATATGGATCTGCAGAACCCCTTCGATGTCCTTTCGCCACTTTCATGCACCGCAACTGCATCCGACACTGTAAGCGTCTGAAGGACCATAGTGGATAAACATAAGAAGACATACCGTTCCCTTGCTCATAAAAATGAATTTTAAGACAAGATAGTCTGCATTCCTTCGTTCCAAGTTTTTTAATTTCTATTCTAAATCAAACAGTATGTACATCTATTTAAATAATAATGTGAAGCAAAAGTATCACTTTTCTATTTTAGTTGGCCCCTCCTGATCTGGAATGCACGTCGCTGAAAGACGCTCATAACAAGGTCTGTAACACTCTTCGCAAAAATCAATGATAGACTTTGATATATTTCAGATTTAAAACGAAAACGCAGATGCAATTCTACTTCCGAAGTATCTGCCCTACTTGGATGAGGTAATATGGTCCACTTTGTATAAAGAGTATGGAATAAATTGTGAGCCAGGGATTCTGCAATGACAGTTCTTTTGTCCTTACCTTCATCAGCACACTCAATACGACATAGGAACCTTTCATCAAACTGTTGAAACTTAACTCTCATTCCGGCCTCTACCGGTTTCGAGCGTTGCTCCTCTCTTTTAGTAATGTAAGACTCTAGACAGTACGGTAAAAAACTTGCATACTGAGATATATCAGATATGGTATCATAAACAATGTTAACGGGGGCATTGAATGTTTTTTTTATTGTATATTGCTGCTCCTGTGATTTCATATTTTCGGCTAATCCAAAAAAGCCCCTCTTACATTGATAAAGTTGGAGACGTTCCAGGACCAAGCCCGCCCTTCCATATCTCCCTAACCCCCCTAAAAGCAGCATTTACTCCTAATTGTCTGGTCCTGGTTTTGTTCAGCTTGAAGGGAGGAAGTTAAGCGCAGTTCATTGTGTCCAACGTCAAACAAAGAGAACTTTTTGAAGTCCTAAATTTTAAAGAAGCATTTTTCCCACTGTCATCGACGAATATACAAATCATCATTTGCAACCGGCGAGGGAAGTTTGCAGAGGCATGAAGATCCATAGTAAATGTCTTTCGATATAAACTGGAACAGGGTTAGTCAGGACCCGAAAGTGAACAAGCAAATCAAAGAGTTTTTAAATTCACATCTCGAGTCAATAGAACTGCCAAGCTATGTTAGTAATATAAAGATGACTAATTTTCAGCTTGGAATGGTACCTCCTAACATTGTATTAAAAGAAATAGGAGATCCATTTGATGAGTTCTATCAATCAGTCAGAGACGATGGATATGAAATCCATGACAAGAATACGGATGTTCAGTTTTTAGTCGAGGTCGACTATAAAGGTGATATGCTTATTGAAGTGTCCGCAGAACTAGTCTTAAACTACCCAAGCCAGAAGTTTATGCGCTTGCCTGTGAAGCTAAAGATCAGTGATATAGGCTTACATGCTCTCTGCCTTATTTCGTATCTGCAAAAACAGCTATTTATCAGTTTTTTGTGTGATGTTAGTGATCCGATCCTAGATAATGCTGAGACTTTGGTTGATAATAACGGCCTTACTTTTGGTCTAAAGGCCTTAGAGAGAATAACTTTGCTTAGAAGCATAAAGATTCAAACAGAAATTGGTCAACAGGACATAGGGGAAGGCACCATTCTACGAAGCGTTGGTAAACTGGAACAATTCCTTTCTGATTTATTTAGGAACCTGTTAAGAAAAGAGCTAGCTTGGCCAAGTTGGGTCAACCTCGACTTTAATGATGATGATACTGATTCAGAACTTGACATGACTAACACCCTTTAAGGAGGAGTAGAATACATGCTTATTACCAGATACAAAATAGTATACAACTACTCACTAAAAGGCTGGAAATTAATTTACAATATTTAAATGCATTATTACTTGAAGCACTCCTCTGTAGCTTTACTTTGTAGGTGCAAACGGTTATCTTTCTTTAATAAGGGTATCTCTACAGCGTGATGGCTTTTTTCTAAAAAGAAAAAAAAGGTTCTGCTTACCGTCGTCTACCCAAACGAAATTTGTATCTTGTATAGATATAGGGAGCTGGGAAACCTGCCAGTAGTATCGATTAGGATATAATATTCGGTAAATATGGATATTGAAGGGCAAGATCCATGGAGGAGCCTTGGGAGGCTAGAAAATGACAACTATGCATGGTCCGGGGCTGACAAAATGGTGAATAATGTGGCAAAGGACAACTCGCCTCCGCTGCTTACAACAGACCCATATGGGGCTACAACTGTTAGTGACACCTCCTTGTCAGCAGAGGTCAAGGAAACCATGCGGAATAGTTATAATGAACGCAATGTTTTTAATACAGAAGGTTCAGGGTTGAGACATAGCGTTTGGGGGCAGCCTCCTAATAACCAAATTGAAGCTATTTCTGCGACGCCGCTCGATGGTTTAGACCACAATGTTAGCAGCGATTCTCTATCCACTGCAGCAAGAAATGAATATTTAGATGCTTGGATAGAAAATGTTAGGAAGACCTATGATCCTTTGTCGAGTAATATTGTTGTAGTTGAAGAGATTCCCGAGCGAGAAGGCCTGTTATTCAAGCACACAAATTACCTGGTGAAACACCTTGTGGTTCTACCTAATACAACACCATCTTCCAATCAGACAGTAATCAGGCGCTACTCGGACTTCAACTGGTTGCAAGAGGTTTTGTTGCAGAAGTATCCATTCAGAATGGTGCCGGAACTTCCACCAAAGAAGATAGGAGCCCAGAATGCAGACAGCGCTTTTTTAACAAGAAGAAGGAAAGGTCTAAGTAGGTTCATAAATCTTGTCATGAAACATCCTGCACTTCGCTTTGATGACTTAGTATTAACATTCCTAACAGTGCCTACTGACCTATCCAGTTGGCGAAAACAAGCTAACTATGATACTACAGAGGAATTTACTGACCAAAAGATTGACAAAACGTTTATTTCAATGTGGCATAAGGATCTAAGCGTTCGTTGGAATGAGGCAGATGCCAAAATAGATGACCTATTGGAATCATGGATAAAGATTTCGGTTCTAGTGGAGAGATATGAAAAAAGGATGAAACAAGTAGCTGATGAAAGGCGCTTATTGGGGTCAGTATTGGATGAATTTACAAAAGATTCCGATATTCTGTATCCTCTTGATGAGGTTAGTATCCATGGCATTAAATCCAATCTTGGAATAGTGTCAAAGCATCTTAATAGTTTGGCAGATATTGCCAAGAAAGAACGTCAGGAAGTAGATGAAGAGCTATCAGTGAAATTTAAAACCTTCATTGATGTCACTTTATCTCTACGGGGTGTTTTTGAGAGGTATAAGATGATGGCAGGCAATAATATCCCTCAATTACAGCGGCGTGTGGAAATAAACCTCGAGAAGTTACAATCTATGGAACGCAAGCCGGATACCAAAGGTAATGAATACGATAAAGTGAAGCACACCATCCAAAGGGACAGAAGAACTATTTCCGA
Source organism: Eremothecium coryli CBS 5749 (assembly GCA_000710315.1). Taxonomy (NCBI): domain Eukaryota; kingdom Fungi; phylum Ascomycota; class Saccharomycetes; order Saccharomycetales; family Saccharomycetaceae; genus Eremothecium; species Eremothecium coryli. The sequence goes on from AZAH01000014.1 coordinate 19,605, forward strand.
CCAGTTGAACAGGTCGTGGCTAATTAGAAAGTGCATCTTGGAGGAATTTGTGATCTTCCAGGAAACCCAATTTGTTATCACCAATATATTCCAAGAATGGGCGAAGATGCATGTTAAATATACAAATGAAAATACTGAAATTTGGGAAAAGTTGTATTCCAACTTAGGCGATATGCCGTTGACAAGGAGCTAGGTCTGAAAGCACTTTACAAATGTAGAATTTGTAATCAGTATTTATCGTTTTCTGTTTCGTAGAGAAAACAAAAGGTGTCCTTGCGCTGTTGCGTAGAAGAATTCATTTTTTACAGGTATGTATATTATATAGGATCTTAAAGATACTATGCAATCTTTTTACTAGTATTGGAGAAGCCAACTCCTTTAATTGTAGCGATCATGTCTTCACTATCATCCTCATCTACAGGTTTTAGGAACACCTCAGTCCCAAAAATATTCTTGATGTCCCTCAAAAGATATATAAGCTTTTCATCTACCTGATCCTTTGACAATCTTAACCTACCAATATCTTCTTTTCCAATTACCATGTATATTAATGCTAATGCAAGCTGATTTCTACCAACAACTGCACTCCTGCTAATTTCATCCAGTAATTGGTAAGCAACCTTCGATCCGATATCCTCAGGAACATCTCTGGCACCGCCAATCGCTTCTGCAAAAAACCTCCAGCCATTTTTAGTTTCACCGACAAGTGTTATGCCCCAACCTGGACTTAGACCGGAATTTTCACCTCTCCAAACATCAGCTGTAATGTTAACCTCACAAGGTACACTTTTGAGAGTCTTCTTAGCTGCATCTATCATTCTGTTAACCATTGAAGGACTAACTCTAGTAGAATAGGCAACCCCCTTTATGGCAGATATTACTGGTTTTTCGAGCGCATGCATAGTAACTGGCTGTGTAATCAAAGAATCAACAACAAGGTGCACTTCTCCTCCTCCCTGTGGTGGTGAACCTCTCTTCAGCGTATGTAGAGCACATTCCCTTACACCAAATTTCTCCATAACCGGCATTAATCCCCATTTAATCGCCTCAATACCTGCATCTTCATGTGAAGCTGTTACACCCCGTAGTACTATAGAGAATTTCTTCTTTGAGAACGGTGCCAAGTATAATAGACCTTCAACAAAATACCCAACAGCTTTTCCATTCGGACAGTTATGGGTATACGAACCACCTACAATAATACCAGGTTTAAAAATGACTGTAGTACCAGTATATGATATCTCAATGGTGCTACCATTAGTCACTGCCTCTATAAGTCTCAAAAATGACACTTCATGGTCTCTTAGCCCTGGATTTAAGTCATCGGAACGGATCTTCTCGATCTTAATCGGTTTCCCCGATAAAGCAGACATAACAACTCTATGCCTAAAGTTTCTATGGCCCTTGAACACTATGCATTTGGAAGACATATCAGTGGCTTCAATACTTGTCCTTTGTAGCTTAAAAGCTTGCTCTGTCTTGCGATGAGTTCGTGAATATGGAGAAGAGCCTTCTAATAAAATGAATAGTGAAAAATTTTGTAAACTTTGCCGTTACCCGCACTATAGAACCAAAAAAACACTTGTTGAAAAATGACCGGGACAAGAAAACAAGGAAGATCAAACGCATACTTGGAGTAGGCCAGTAGTTAGTTCTTTAGCCAGTTATAGGTAGAGTCATATCGGTCGCATCGGCTGTGAATTATTCTATTATTTCTTAAGTGCTTGTAGTGCAATGGGTAAGTCACCTAAAGAATTGAACGAAGAAGGGGTGAATAATGAAAGCAAGCAGGAAGGAAAAATGGAACAAGAATCTGAACCATTCAAATTTGGGAATGAGGCAAGAGAACTAGATCCTTCGACATCCGACTTCTCTAATGATCTACCAACTCCTTTTGATAATTTTGTTGGACATGAAGAAGGTAATAAAGGCGTTAGCAATAACAGTGGAAATGGTACCGGCAATAATAATAGCAGTAAGTTGGAACTGCCGGAAGCTAGTGTACCTGCGACAAGTTTAGGTCTAGGAAGTTCTAACTTGTCTAACAATAGCAGTGTTAAGAAGTCACCACAAAAGGTAAACAGGCCTATGTTGAATAATAAAACAGCATCTGCAGCATCGACTAAAAAGCAAGCTCAAAATGGGAATGCACCTAAGCAACAAAGCGATCCAGAGAAACTTAGTGATGCTTTATTATCAGCAGGTGTGGATGTGAAAGAAGAGGAAGCACTATTGAATTCCACAGTTGTAAATATGAAGTCAAATTCACATGTTTCGAACAGTCAGATTCCACCACATCCACCATTTTTACATCCATCACATGTAGCTGCGATGATGAAGAGAGTAGCAGCGGAGCAAAACTTTAACCAAGAGTTCTCTAAAAGCAGTGAACTGCTGAGCCTGATGTCCACAGCTTGTGAACTATACATTAGAGACATCATCACCAACTCTATCGTCATATCGCGTCACAGAAGGAAAGCGGTTAAGCTGAATTCGGGAAGACGTAGTGAGGTAACAAGGGTCTTGCGAGAACTGGCATTACAACAAAGAGAGCAAGAGGAACGTCGAGTTAAGAGGAGAGTAGCATTAGGTTTGGAAAAAGAAAACTTAGATGCAAAATTAGATAGCGGTGAAACGCAACACAGAGCTTCCAATGCAACTGCAAATATGATGATCGCTGGTGGCAAGAAGAAGTATAGTTGGTTGACATCGGCGTCTAAATCGAATAATGCCGATTTAAAAAACTCCAGTAAAGTATCTTCAGCAGTTGCAGCCAGAGGTGATTTGGGCATCAAATATAGAGAAGCAAGGGAGGAACCTGGCATTGTGATGAGAGACTTACTTCACGCTCTAGAGAATAGACGAGTAGGGGTAAGTAACACCATTGCTAAGGGTTATGCTAGAATAAGGGACTAGGTTATAGTATATAGTCATTATCGAGTTGAGCTGAAGAGCAATCTCGAAAGTACATACGAGAAAAGATAGGTGGGTTCGCGACGTAATTGGTACTTTATGGTATTACGACAAAAAAGATGGATCCTCACAGCACGCGAAAACTCCTAAAATGGAGTAGCAAAAAATTGATTTCGCCCAGGATCGAACTGGGGACGTTCTGCGTGTTAAGCAGATGCCATAACCGACTAGACCACGAAACCAACTTGTTGGACAGTACTTCAGCTAGCAGGTATTTAACGTCTTCTTCTGTACACACTCTCACAAACTTACATTCAACAAATAAATAAATTCAGAATGTACAGAGTTCATTTTTTCATATTTCGCCTCTAAAACTAACTTACGAGCTCTAAAGTAAGACATATAAAAGTTGCAACCGCTTCTATAATGCTGGATAGTAAGATGAAGATCTTATACCAAAGCTTCTTCAAGAGTGCTAGCTTTTGACATTCGCGATTATGTTATTTTAGCCCCCTTCTTAAACCGCCGAAAATATGATCACCATTTACGAATAACAGTGCTATGCTCTTCAGGTGAGAAAGAAGATAAACAAACCAAACAAAAGACCTTGGAACTGTTAAAACAAGTTGCAGTAAATAACAAACCACTTTTAGGACGAACAAAAACAATCATCACATCATTTACGTAGGAATAGGGATATGTCAGGAAAAGTACATGGAGGTAAAGGTAAATCAGGTGCTAAGGATGGCGGGTCATTACGCTCACAGTCGCATTCAGCAAGGGCAGGTTTACAATTCCCTGTAGGTAGAATTAAACGTTATTTAAAAAAGAATGCTGCAGGGAAGACTCGTGTAGGATCCAAAGCTGCGATTTATTTAACAGCTGTATTAGAGTATCTTACTGCTGAAGTACTAGAATTGGCGGGGAATGCTGCAAAAGACTTAAAGGTAAAAAGAATCACTCCGAGACACTTACAACTAGCAATTAGAGGCGATGATGAATTGGATTCGTTGATTAGAGCTACAATTGCTTCAGGAGGTGTTCTTCCACATATAAATAAGGCTTTATTGTTGAAGGTGGAGAAAAAGACTCATAAATGAAAGGCAGTCAAGTAGCTGCTGAGCTTACTGTTACTTCATGACTGTTCAACCACTATGAATTTGGGTCGACTTATTGTTTCCATTTCTATGTTGTACTATACTAATTTAATTATCATCGTATCAGTATATCGATTTGTTTAAGCTGATAATGCCCTGCTGCCTTTTCTTTATACTAAACCTTCCTATCTGTGTATTATGCATTCATCGCTAAAATACATATACGTATGTACATATGTATAATAAAACAGGAATATAAAATGATGGCTAACACAAACTCTGAACTTTGTAATATACAAATAAATTATAGTATTTAGTGTTGGTTTAAATTAGTTATTTTGCTGGAACATATTAACTACAGAATATTTGACTTACAGGCCACTCATTTTTCAGATGATGTTATTTGCTTTCCTAATGCCTCCTTCAATCCCTCAATTTCCCTCTGGAGGTAATTTATATCCTCAGACACTTGTTCCCGACGAGCTATTTCTTTATTTCTTTGTCTTATTGTTTCCAATATAACTACTGTACCTGTCACACTGAAGATAAACAGCTCACTTAAGAGAGTTGCCCCATTTTCAACTGCTCTTTCATCATTAAGTGGGCGAATTTTCTTTGGATGACTAGAAGGGGTTAGTCGGCTTCGAAGGATTACATCTACTCTGTGCATTCGTTGAGCCAAAGTAATGCACATGCCTTTAAATGTTGCATGCTGCTTCGCCTGCTGCTTTAGAACATTTGCAACAGGTCTAGTTACTTGCCTAATTATAAGAGCGCTTAGTTTTAGAGCCACCGTGCTCATACTATACCCCTAACTTTTGGTCTCTAAGTGAACTGAGCATCTGTAAACGATAGCTTTTCAAGATCGCCTCCTTCAATTTTCATGAGTTTTCGCTGCTAGGCGCTTCTGAAAGCCGACACGTATTTTTACAAGTACTCCTTTAATGTAGCATCCTTGCAAAAGCATAAGCAGAAAATAGCTGATACAATATTGGAAGTTTTGGTCGAGGTGAGATAGTTTAGAAAAGTTCTGAATCCATCTTTGGCGATGTTTATGCTCACGAGGATAACTCGACCCATGTGGGTACTGTTTTTTTTATTTGTATATGCTACAACAGGCTGGTCACTGTATTATTGTCTAACTACATCAGTAACCTTTCTAGGTGCTTTGATAAAGGCTAGGACTGGCATACATCTAGCGATATGGACTACATACCTACTGGTACACTATTTTCTTTCAATGTGGCTGGTAGTTTGGTTGCTATTCGGGCAGTTGACAATACTAGAATATGAACATATATTTGAAAGATTTGATGTGATTGTTTCCAACGTGGCAGGCTTGATATTTAGAAGCCGTGACAGTACGCCTTCTTCGGAAGCATTATTATTTGCAACAGCACTTCACTTATTAAGCCAAATATTGCATTTAGTTTTAAGGGATCGAATGGAATCGATATTTCAGTCCCTTGGAGCAAATGCCACATGGAAAGACTTATTCATACCGAAACCTTTATGTGCTTTTTCTGTTCTCTTTTTTACAGACTTAAAGATGGTACAGTACTTTTGGAGGGAATATAAAGCTGAAAGTGGTATAGGATATTTATTGATTACTCTTGATTTTAGTATTTTATTCCTAGATTTGACATATGTTTTACTCCAAACAGGGTTGAAAGGCGTGGAATTGTGGAAGGTTGGTAGGAGGAGAGCCCCAGGTGTTGTTACTGAGGGGCAAGAGGAGGAGGTCGATGCTGAGGATAGTGATCTTGAAGATATGTCAATTTTGGAAGGCAAGTTTATCTACCAATGGATGATAGGGATCTTTGTGAATATACTTAAGCTGCTACTTTACAGCGGCGTTTGGATAACATTAGATAATGTTGGCATGCTCTCAGGACTTATACTATACAATTTGATTATTACTGGTATGGAGACCTTTCAGCATCTACGGCTGGTGGTCAATTATTGGAAGAACAGCAAAAAACTTTACGAAAGGTTATCTGATGTGACGGAAGAGCAATTAGCAACAGGCGATTCCATGTGTATCATATGCATGGATGATATGCTTCCAGCTACCAATATAAGTGGTAATAATAACAGAACCGCAAAGCGGTTACCTTGTGGCCATACTCTACATTTTGGCTGTTTGAAGAATTGGATGGAAAGATCGCAGACGTGCCCCATTTGTAGACTTTCAGTATTAGCACCGAATAACGAGAATAGCAATCGTAATACTGATGTTGAAGAGGAAAGAAATAATGATGTTCTCCATCAGCCAGCTGAGGGAACAAGTTTCAATAATTTCGAACGAGAGCAAGGCATTGCCTCAAATACAACTGCTTACCGTTCTCACGATCAAAGAAATGTTACTATTTCATATAACCAGCAGGAGCAAAATTTAATTTCTGTTTCATCTTCTATGGAACTTGGTTGGGTTTCATTTCCCATTCAATATAAAGTAGATCAGAACTTGTATCTACAATTACGCGATGAACAAGGAAATAAAGAGTGGGAAGCTATATTTTCAACCCGTCCAAGTCATACTTACAGGGAAGACGTATCATCTACTTCCCAGTCTGCTCCCTCTCTGACGGAGGGCTCTTCTTCCGACCCGGCAGCAAGTGAAATATCGGCAAGTCAAACGGCTTCGCGGTCATGCGGGATTGTAAAGTCGTCATATTTAGAACAAACTGATGAGGTGGAAAGTCTCAAAAATAAAATAGCAGAGTTGGAAACGAAGATAAACGAATTATCCAAAATAAAAGCAGAATAGGATTTCTAGGGTGTGGATTGTGGTATATATCATTGGTATTTTCATATGCTATTTGTTTTTGGCAGCAGGTGCCCCTCCCAGTCAGCGTGCCAAGTTAATGAGTATGCTATTAATTTCGTTATATGTAAAAAATAACTATGCATCTGATCCTGTCAATACTAGTCCCCAATCTATTCACTGCTATCGTAGTGTGAATCGCTCGAGAACTGAACAAGTTGCTCAGTGAAAGCTTCTCCATCTTCTACAACTGTTGGAGTTAATTCATCGAAAGGCTGGACCTTAAATTTTTGAGGTACATCTTCATTTTCAAAGGATGATTCAAGTTGCATGTCCTCATTGTTATTTTCACGCCTGTGGGCTTCTTCTGAAGAACTAGAGTACAACCTCTTTTCAAACTCGATTAGCTCTTCCTCAATTAATGTCTCTGGGAATATAAAATCCCCTTTCGCCTTACATGTTTGGAGGGAAGATTTCACATTTTGAATTATCTGAATGACCCTGTTCCTGGCAATATCTAGCTCTGACCCACGTATATCAGATAACATTGCGCTACGTTGCACTTGGGAAGATAATTGGTCTGCTTGAATTAAAAAGCACATTGCTTGGATAAACCACATCTCTGGATCTTCAACGTAAGGTGGCCGAAGAAGGAGGTCGGAAAGCTTATCTAGAAGCCAAGTAATAGAATTCTGCGATTGTGATTCCTTGCCCTTAATAGCACCTTCCAAAACTAGCCACATCCATCCGAGAACATATTTGGGTACATGCGTCCTCGAGCCTTCACGAAAAACAGGGTCATTTATATGCTTTGAATTTTGACTAAACGTCCCATGGCTTGTGTATATTGTACTCATCCACTCCAAAAACCTCTCATGCATATCGAAGGAGCGATGTTCGAGTATCCTGGTTCCAAGGTTCCAGATTGACCTTAAATCGGTGAGTTCCATCCTAATTAGTAACGAAAAACACTTGTAGGCAGTTTCCCAATCTTGTTGATATATGTGGTTATAGAGCAGGTGAGCTAAGTGTTTCAAATGCATTTTTTGATAGTTAGTAAGCTCACGCCTGGGATATATTTCATAGCCAGATTGAAGCATCTCAAAAAAAGCTGCCAATTTCTTTGACGAGAGCGAAAGCTGCGGTACCATACGTTGTTGTGCGTATTTCCGTATTTTTTTATATGCATAGTAGCCCATAGGCTTTCTTTGGATTGGTACGCGTTGCTTCTTAGATGAAGTCCAGATTTCGTATGTTTCTTGGGGTTTGTAGTATTTAGAATAAAAAATCTTTTCAGGGTCTAAAATGCTTGCATTGCTGTCATCATCATCGCTATGAATACTATCGCTTTCTTCTCCCGAATATTGTGGATCATTGTGATTAGCGATGCGATGACCTAGGATAGATTGCAGACGTTGTCTCCTTCTTTTCCTAACCCGGATGCTTGTAGCATCAGTAAGATCATGAACGTCTGCGTCACTGACCTCGGCTGCACTATTATCAGGCGTCGGTAATGAATACTGTGTATCGTTAGCATTGCTATTTGGCAATCCTTGGGTATTTGTTAATTGCCCATACTTTCTAGTGAGTAGGTTGACATATTTGAATACCAGCTTCCGTTGCCTTCGTTCATTAGTACTATACGAAGTGATAGGTGTTTCAAACATTACTATAACTTTGCAGCAGTATTGAATTATTGGTTATTAAACTCTACGAGGGCAACAGATGAGCTAACTACATTTTCTTTAAGAAATATTAACATTTGCGTTGCATCAACAAGAAAAAGAAAGAAAAACATAAACAACATAAAAACTGGATCAAAATCCTCGAGTATGGAACTTGATGATGATGAATCTAAGTAACGCAAGGGCAATTACGCTAAGTTTAGTATATAATAATTGTAAACAAATAAACCTATTACTTGAAGTGATATATACGACAATAATACCACTAACATCAACAAGTGGGCGTGTGGTCTAGTGGTATGATTCTCGCTTTGGGCAAGCGAAGTTCCGGTTCACTGGGATTTTACTACTAAGCATGCGAGAGGCCCTGGGTTCAATTCCCAGCTCGCCCCTTCTTTTTTAATTCCCTTCATAGTAAAGTCACGTGATAGCATGTACTTCTGTTCATGCTAACGGTAGGTCTTTTTCGAGGATTAGTTACTTGTTATATAATCTGAGAGCCTGACAATCGTCCGACGACTCTGACATGCTGCTTCCTTGTCTTTTGATTTCATGACGGTATAGAGAGGGAAATTAATTAAGTCATGTGCTAGATTGAAATTCTCTACAATATTCACTAATGCTTTAATTGATGATTATCTATTGGTTATATAAGTAGCTTCAATACCAAAGTGTCCTCCNGTTAAGAAGTGATCGTGATAGACCTTTAAAAATTCTTGTACTTTATTTCTTGGTACTATGATTCTATTTTCATAATAAATCACATCATCTGTAAATGATATTTTGTTTCTGAAGATTTCTGACTTCCTAAACTTCTCCATGTATTTGGCTACAATATTCACATCATTACCTTCCATCCTCGGTCTAAACTTCTTTCTCAATTTTTTTATTACTCAATGGAAGACGGATCTGATTTGTAGTCCTCTTGCCACTTTGATGGTCTGAGNGATACTCCTGCCACCATGTAGATTCTCTTAACATCTCTAGATAATATATCTGCAACTGCATTATCTGTTCCTTTTAAGTAACTTAATGTGAAATCATATTCTTCTAATTCATCTAGCCATCTAGCTATTCTGCGGCGAGGTTTTCCCTTATTCTTTGTTGTCAGTAACCCTAAATGGTCAGTTCTTATCTTAAAATTCCGTCCATGTAAGAGGTATCTAAAATGACGTAAAGTCTCTATGATACCTAACAATTCTAATTCACCTGCTGGGTATCTAGATTATGCATTCTTCAATGACTTCGAGAAGTATCCCACAAGTCCTATAACCTTAGCATTTTCGTCTACTTCTTCTAACACGGCTCCTACTCCGTCTCTAGAAGCTTCCGTCGTTAAGACATATCTTGCCTCCGGGCCCTGAGCCTTAAACTTAACTAGTATACGTCTACTAGTTAATAATTCCTTTGTATGTTCAACTGCATCAGTGTGACGTTTAGTCCACTTTTCCTTTCTTGCAATGAACCTGTGTATCGGACGTGTAATTAAGGAGCAGTTTGGTATAAATCAACGGTAAGGGAAATGGATCACGTACCGTGATTTTATTTAACTCCCTATAATCCACACATAACCAATAACTATTATCCTTCTTCTTAACCAACACCACAGGTGAACTTGCTGGATTTTGAAGGTACTATGAATCCTTGTTCTAACAATTCATTAACAATCTTCTGCGTTATCTTTCTTTCTTTATCTGTCTGTCTATATGGTTGTAATGTTGGTAGTTTAGAACCACTGATGAGCTCGATCTCGTGACATACTGTTCGCTTCTCAATATCCTCATTATTGAGATAATTTGATACTGTAGCTTCATATTTAGACTTTAGACACTTGGGTAAGTCCGATTCTTCCGAAGTATTCTCTTTTTCTTCCTTCTTATTAAGTCTGCTCATTTTATAGCATAGCCAATCTTCGTGGCTTTCCAGTCTAGGACTAATCTGTTGTTCTTCTAGCTCTCTCTCCACCTCAGTACTTGAAGGTGTCTTACTATTTTCTTCTTGTAGATTCCTCATCGATTTTCCTTGTTCCAGTTCGACTACTGGTGGTATCGGTGTACTCTCTTGGGAGGTCTAAATATCCGATTCCTTGACCATCTCATCCCAATTCTTGGAAATCTTTGTAGAACTCTCATAGTTCTCTACTATAGTGTCATCACTGGACTTATACCTAGCCTTGGTTAATTCTGTTACTCGTGAGTCTTCACTTCCAGGTTTCGTTCTTCTGTCGTTCTTCTGTCGTCCTCACGACTCTAACTTGCTACCTCTCCTACAACCCTTCCTGTTGTGTGTAGTCTCCGACTTGCGTTCACTATCCGCTGAGTCATAATCGTTACTCTGGCAACAACCCCATGGTTGCAATACCTATAATCACGTCTATCTCCAACTCTAATGGAGTGACGTAGGCCGCAAACGTATATGTCTTACTTCCAAATTGTAAGCAGAACTTCACGAGTAATATACCTTCTTTATCCCTACTGGTGGGCTATCTTCATACGATCACGTACTGTCACCAACATGGCTAATATGAGGTGCAGTTCAGCCTCGTGGACAGAGAGAGTTTATTTCAATACCACGATGTCTACGCGGACCGCAACCGGTTATCAGTGCACTGGTAACGCAGCTCCCAGTATAGGCAGATTGACGTCGCTGACCTTCTTTTTCTTGCTACTGATCCAGCAGGTATGCGGAGAAGCTACGGTCGATGTCCCACTTGAAGGGGTGACAAGTTGGACGATGCTAAGGAGGCTATAGACCAGTGGGCTAAGCAGCCCCCGGAAGGCCGCGAACCTCTGTTAATTGACTTAGACACTGCCCCTCGACAGTAGAGGCTTACATAGAAGACTTGCTTAACGAGGACGGAGCTAACTACTATGGTCTAGAGATTATCGCAGGTAACGCTACTGTCTACACTAACTTCACTGTAGATGATGGGACATTCGACACTGCCGAGGGCTATCATGATGTAACGAAGCGCAGAGTGGGGCCTTACATTTACTACAAGTACCGGATAGTACGGAGCGGAAAGTGGTGGGACGCCTGGAACCCATCGTCATGTGTTTTCTACAATACGAACAGCGACAAAGACTACACATAGACCGTATGAAATAGCAAATATTAAATGCTTATCCAGACTGATCACCCGGTGGCTCGCGAGCATTGGCCTGGGCGAGCCATTAAACTGCCCTATACTACCAATCTAGAATACCGAACGTCCATGCTACGGGGACTTAACACCACGCGGTACTGCTGGTTAACCAGTTCAGTGAGACGCGGTTGTGCGCTATCCCTATTAGCTGACTGTCACGGAGTTCTAGTCCGCTAGGCCAGGGGGGACAGATACTTATAAGTTGTTCATGGGTGGTCCTGGCGGCTTACTGTCCCTGATGGGTGGTAACTAAGGTACGTCTTCAAAACCAACCATTAACGATCCAAGCTAGAGCTACACGGCACTACCGGTTAGCTAGAGCGTTGGGACAAGGCCCTTATCCGCCGAAGATAACAGCTTCCGAGACTTGAGTAATGTGGTTCGTAGGTATAGTTTTTCCGAGGGCTGTTATCGATCTTCTCGAGTGTCTAGTCATGATAACACAGAATGATATGCCATACAAGACAGTCATAGATGCTATCTACTATTATACTCTTAATCGTGAGCCTCCGATAGGCTACTCCGTCGTACCGATCTCAATCTCTGCTTCTTACTGCTATGGGCGTCTGTTCCAGATCATCGACTTCCGATTCTACGCCACACGGTGTCAAAGGGCGTCTAGTCAGAGTCACGTGCTAGCTTGAACTTCTCGTCACGTGAGTGTACTAGNNCTTTAGTTGAGGATTAGTTACTAGTTATANAGTCTCTAATCGAGTCAATTACCCTCTAGTGATCTAGAGGTGACTAACTCTCTAATCTAGTGATTCTGTCTCTCTTATATAGTTTTTCCAAGTGCCATTATCAGNACTAACTCTCTAATCTAGTGATTCTGTCTCTCTTATATAGTTTTTCCAAGTGCCATTATCAGTCTTCTCGATTATCTAGTCATGATAACACTTACCGAGGTGTCATACAGANAATCGCAGTATCACCTANTNNCATACTNTTAACCGTGATTCTCTGATAGGTTAATCCTTCTTATAGCTCTCAATCTTTGCTTCTTATTACTCTGAGAGTCGATTCCAGACTCATCGTCTTTTGATTCTACGGCACGGCCATATGAGGCTTTGATACAACTATTGAAAGGAGATAGGTAACAACATCAAATTTCCGATATAGTGTAACGGCTATCACATCACGCTCTCACCGTGGAGACCCGGGTTCGACTCCCGGTATCGGAGTAAGCTTCTTTCATTTTTCTCACCGTAGACTACAGGATGTTTTTTTTCTGTTTCTGTTACAGCTACATACTGTCAGTAGAAATACTTTTAAAAACGCTAAAACGAACGTAGTCATGGACAGACAGTTATGAATTCCTATTTACATGTGTAGCCTTACTTAACAAAGAGGTCCGATTATATATGGTAACTTTTGAATTACCTTTCTTGCAGCATTAGTGTAAGTTGATGCATCAGATTACATCATACCTGGCATACCTGGCATACCAGCAGGTGGGGCTGCAGATGGAGGCTTTGGTGCTTCCACGATGGCAACCTCAGTTGTAGCAAGCAAAGAAGCAACACCCGATGCATCAACGATACCGCTTCTAACAACCTTGAATGGATCGATAATACCTGCAGCCAACATGTCAGTGTACTCACCCTTGGCGGCGTCGTAACCCTTGGTGAAGTCTTCACCAAATTCATCGATAATTTTTCCGACAATCACAGCACCCTCCTCACCAGCGTTTTCAATGATCTTCTTGGCAGGCTTTGTAATGGCCTTTCTGATAATGTCAACACCTAGCTTCTGATCGAAGTTCTCTGTGTGTACTTCATCTAGGACTCTGGAGGCCTTCAACAAAGCAGTACCACCACCTGGTAGGATACCCTCCTCAACAGCAGCTCTGGTAGCGTTCAAAGCATCGTCATAACGGTCCTTCTTTTCCCCAACTTCAACCTCAGACGAACCACCAACTCTAATCACGGCGACACCACCGGATAGCTTAGCCAAACGCTCTTGCAATTTTTCCTTTTCATATGAGTTAGTTGTGCTCAAGTCAATGGAGTTCTTGATTTGTTCCACTCTAGCGTTGATAGCGTCCTTACTACCATTGCCATTCAAAACGACAGTATCCTCCTTTGTGATAGTGATTGAGTCGGCTGAACCCAAGTATTCCAAAGTGGCGTTTTCTGGTTTCAAGTCCAATTCCTCAGTAAAAACAGTACCACCAGTTAAGACAGCAATGTCACCCAAAGTGTTCTTCCTGTTATCACCAAAGCCTGGTGCTTTAACAGCACAGACTTGAACTTGACCTCTCAACTTGTTCAAAATGCATGCAGCCAATGCCTCTCCGTCGATGTCCTCGGCAACGATCAACAATGGTCTTCTAGTTTGGTTGGAAATTTCCAATGAAGGCAAAATATCTTGGATAGAAGAAATCTTCTTCTCAGATAACAACAACAATGGCTTTTCAAATTCAACCTTGCTAGATTTGGCATCAGTGATAAAGTAAGGGGAGATGAAACCACGGTCGAATCTCATACCCTCAGTAACCTCCAACTCATCTTCCAAGGTTCTACCCTCTCTAATTGTAATCACACCCTCTTTTCCAACCTTCTCCATAGCAGATGCCAATAACTTACCAACATGTGCATCACCGTTCGCAGAGATAGTTGCAACTTGTGCAATCTCTGCAGAAGTAGTAATCTCCTTCTTATTCTTGCTCAAAAATTCGATAACCTTTTCAACGGCTGCTTGAGTACCTCTTCTCAAATCCATTGGGTTGCAACCAGCTGCAACATTCTTAACAGACTCTGTAAAGATAGCCTTAGCTAAAACAGTAGCCGACGTGGTACCGTCACCTGCTGCCTCGTTAGTCTTAGATGCAACTTCCTGCAATAGCTTGGCACCCATATTTTCAAACTTATCCTCCAAAGTAATAGCTTTGGCGACAGTAACACCATCCTTTGTAATCTTAGGAGCACCGAAAGATTGCTCAATCAAAACATTTCTACCCTTTGGGCCCAAGGTTGCTGAAACCGCATCTGCAAGGGTTTCAACACCTCTCAATAGCGCGGCTCTACCCTCAACACCGAACTTCAACTCCTTATGCGAGTAATAACGCACGGATTGCAATGCTGATCTTAATCCTCTAGATCTCAACATTTCTCAATTTTACTTTTCTGAAGAATGAACAAATAAACTCTAAAAAACCACTATAAAACCAGAAGTACCAAGTAAAAAATCTCTCAGAATCTCAATCTAGACTATACCTAGCGTGTATCCACTTTCTTCGTCTTCCAATCTAACTTTGTTGTGGGTTATTTGCGGATTACATTTACCTTTATATAAACGTGGAAATTCCCCCACTAAGCGAAAATTTTTTGATAGTCACGCGGAGGTTGATTATATCTAGAACTTTCTGCCGAGAGCGACTCACACGTACTGTATGATCAATCATGCGGATAGCCGGGTAATATCCGAAATATTTCTGTCCATGTATGTAGCTTTAGCAATCCTTTTTGTAATTAACGGATCAACTCGATAAACACATAATATAAAAGCTAGCATAGATCGTTAGATCCGAGATGGCGCTGATCTTGGATAGTCTATTAACGGAGTAGTATTTATGCATTCCTCGCTGGTTGGCTAATAAAAGGGTGTATAAAATGAAGATAGTCCGAAGTTTGTTAGTCCGTGAGTCGTTAATGCGCACTATTATTGTGTATATTTGCTCATTATAACAAGCGAAGCCGATTTTTTTCAATAGATTAAGTTACAAATTTACTCCAAAACTTCTCTCAGGGTTTTATAGTTGGCACTCAAGATTGACGAGGATATTCTTAACTCAGGGATAAGGCTACGAGGTGCAGGAGCTAGTTGAATGCACTCTTTTTACACATTCTTTACAATGACTACTTTCAAGGTAATAGTTTCGTATTGAGAAAGTCTATAACTATACGTACGGAAACGTATAAAAAAGCAGTGTTGCTGGAAGCTCTGTGAGGTGTAGCAGTATTTCAGACTTGTTGTCAGGCCTACTTTACAAGTTGAAGGGGCAATAAACATGACCAGTAGCCATGATAAATCTAATTCGGGTTCTACAGGAAGCCTCGATGAGGCTATTCTTATAGAAGAGACTGATGCCCAGGAGGAGGAGGTGCAGGACATGGAAGAGACAAATGTTTGGAGTGGGAATACGCCATTTATTGCATGGCTAGTGATGTGTTATGCTACTGGACCTACCGCTGCGATGATGAGAACCTATGTTACAGCGGTAATGCAATCAATTGCACATGCGCTTGGACATCCAAAAGGGAATCCACTCGATAAATGTCTTCCAAGAGGCAGTGACTGCTACATTTATTTTGGTTCGCGGGAAGTCCAATACACTGCCTACGTGCTATACTTTAAAGCAGCTTACACGTCCTTGGAGGGCGTGGTTGCTATTTTGTTGATGGGGTTGGCCGACTATTCTAACTACCGCAAATGGCTGATGTCGGTTTCTATAGTATTATATGGGCTACTGGCGCTACCTTTTGTTGGGTTGAGCACTGAATCCTACGCAAACCTCATGGTGATTTCAGCACTATATTGCTTGATGCTTTGTTGTAACACCATTTATGTCATCACTGAGGGCTCATATATACCTATTTTCATGAGGAAGTTCAGAAGAAATGCTGAAAACTTGAAAGCCCAGGATCCTGAAGGTGCTAGGATATCTGCTCCAATAGATGAATCTTTGCTAAGAAGAGGCTCAACTGTCAGCGTGTTAGGACTAGTGATGGGTAATTTAGGTGGTATCACCGCACTTCTTGTTGGTGTGATCATTACTCGTGTGCGAGGTACTCCGAGTGAAATCGGGTACCGCGATTTTTTACTTGCTATATCTATTGCAGGGTGTTTGACTGCGGTCCTTGGAACGGCTGCCACTTTCAAGATACCTGCAATTCGAGGCGACCCATTCCCCTTCAAGAAATCTGAAAATAGATTTCTCACCGTATGCAGGTTCCCTTTGGTCAGGTTTAAAACGATTATTGTTGACTTATGGAAATATAAGGAAGCATTCAAATATGTCATTGCATGGGTTTTATGGAACATATCATACTCCACCTACATGCAGTTAATGTCTTTGAGCTTCCGCCAGGTGTTGGGTATAGGAAGCTCCGATAAAGAGTATACCATTTGGAATTTTATGACCTACATTGTTGCATGTGTAGGCCCTTTTGCATGGATGGGTCTCTTCCAGCGATTAAGCATCGGGAAAGATGCCAGAAGGCAAGCTTCACTTATGAAAAGGATACTATACTTCCTATTACTGATAGGCACATTTTCCAATGTGTGGGCTTCACTTGGTGTCAGAAAGGACTCTCCAATTGGCCTCCAGCGTTCTTGGGAATTTTGGTTGTTCCAGCTTCTCTTCGTGGGTTCGAGTAGCGCCATTAGATCAATAAACCGTGTTATATACTCGGCCATGCTACCAGCAGGAAAAGAGAACCAATACTTTGGGCTGGAAATAATGCTTGGATTAGCTACAGGGTGGTCGCAATCTATCTTAGTGAGTGTTATACAGGATAAGACAGGTAATAAAAGTGCTCCATACATTCCTAATGCCTGCTTGATGCTGGTCTCTGCTTTTTTTTACTTTTGGAGCAACATGCAAAGAGGTATGGCGCAGGCGCAAAAGGTCTCTACTCTATAGGCCATCACTCTTCCATCCATTTTGATAAACAAGGCGAAAACCTCCTAATAAAAAATCTTTGGAATATCACTATTATTTATGGCTGCAAGACTTAATTATAATATTTTTGAGATGGCTACCCACTCTAGGTTTAAGCCATGGTAAATTTATGGATATAAATACACACTACCAAATGAAACTTAGTCGGACATCGTTTAATGATTCGATAAGTAAGCATTGTATGATTATATAATACACATTAATGTTTCATGATACGTTTTAAATGACGTCTCATCTGTGTCACTTAGTATTTGAACAATGAGTTTCTCAAAAGTTTCTGAACCCCAGCTACAATGTACCCAAAGTAAACGAGAGCTGGAAATAAACAAGTTTCTTATCCATTCAAATGGCTTTAGTCCTGAAGTAATTTTGGCTTATTACTAATAACTTTGTTTAAGCATCCGGTCCGTTTTCTTGTCACTATTAAGACCGTTCCATAATCTCTTCCAAAAAAATAATCAAAGTGAGGTTCACATCGACAAGTGTCAGGAATAGGAAGGCTGATAAGTTCACATTACGATCTCCTAACTACAAAATGCCCTATTGTAGGGCTGTGCTTGGTGAAAATAGCATAGTAATCAAAGAACAAAGTGGCTCGCGCCNTTCACAAGGGNATAGTGAAATACATGACAATAACAGCCTGAATAGCAGCTTCCTTGAAACAACATCTTTAATAAGTTGTATTACATGCTTGAGTGATAACACCGATTTCAGGGCTGATAGAGAAGCTTCAAATCCAAATTTTATCCCGTATTCGAAGATTTTGAATGCACGTGCAGTTAATGATGCAGGTAGCTGTGCGCCTGGGTCGCTTAACCCTTTTCACGATGAGCAATCTTTAGATGAGGAAGACACACCTGATGATTTAAAAATGAGCAGCGTAATGGTAACTTCTCCTTACTTCCAGAGTGGATCACTTGTCGAGGTGACTTTTGCTAAGCCACGAAGGAACGATTTAGTTCCGAAGACGGTGACGTTGTTAATCGAGCCGTGCTCAAGATCGACTGCGAACATGGAGGAAGAGGTTGATGTGGTTGAGGAGATTTTGAGGAGGAGCTACAAAAATGCCAAACGAGGCAGGTCAATATTTCTTCTTATTAATCCTTATGGAGGAAAAGGTAAAGCAAAGAAGTTATATCTCACGAAGCTAAGACCTATTCTTGTTGCTAGCGGGTGTGCTATTGATGTCAAGGAAACTACGCATGCTAACCATGCAAGATCTATAGCGGAAGAACTTGACATTGACAAGTACGATGTTATTGCATGTGCATCTGGGGATGGTATTCCCCATGAAGTGTTGAATGGATTGTATAGGCGTAACGACAGAGCAAAGGCTTTCAGTAAGTTAGCTATTACGCAATTACCATGCGGGTCAGGGAATGCGATGAGTATTTCATGTTACGGCACCAGTAATCCATCATATGCAGCATTATCACTAGTTAAGGCAGCCGAGGTCCGTATGGACGTTATGTGCTGTATGCAACCTTCATATGCCGAATCACCTAGGCTTTCCTTCCTTAGTCAAACCTACGGAATCATTGCTGAATCAGATATCAACACTGAATTTATGCGTTGGCTAGGCTCAGCCCGGTTTGAGTTGGGCGTTACATTAAATTTGTTGCAACGCAAAAGGTACCCGTGCGACTTATACGTCAAATATGTTGCAAAGTCCAAGAACGAACTAAGAGAACACTACCTAAATCATAAAGAAAAAGTCTTGCAAGGGGAGTATACTAGCATTGATATTGCCTCATCACTTCCTTCTTTAGATTCCTCGAGTACAAGTCATACATCCACTGCACACCTAACTGAAGACACCTGCTTTGAACTTGACGACTCGTCTTTTAAAACCAAGTGGTCCCTTCATGAGCCTGTACCTTCAGATTGGGAACGCGTGGATGTGCCCTTAGGTGACAACCTAGGTATATTCTATGTTGGGAAGATGCCATATATGGCCGATGACGCAAAGCTATTTCCAGCAGCCCTTCCTGATGATGGCGTGATGGATATGGTCCTTACTGATGGTCGAACACCACTTCTAAGGATGGTACCCATATTGTTATCATTAGACAAAGGGTCTCATGTGCTACAACCTGAGGTGGAACATTCGAAGATTCTGGCTTACAGGTTAGTACCAAAGATGAAAAACAGTATTATATCGGTCGACGGCGAGCGCTTCCCTTTTGAGCCCATACAAGTCGAGGTCCTACCGAGATTAGTAAAGATATTATTAAAAGATGGAAGTTACGTAGATACAGAATTTAACAACTTATGAAATTTTAGAAATAATACACAAAAGAGCTACTTGCGTAATTGTTACTCCCCTTTTCTTATGGACACCCTGCACGCTCTACGACCTGCTCATTAGATCGCACGCTATGTAATATCAAATGCTTCGGTATATACACAGATTGCGCCTAAGTGGCACTTTTATAGATTTAACACTGACAAGAAGATTCGCCATTCGTTTGTGGAGGTGCAGATATATCAACTACACCCGTTCTGTCCTGGGCAGTCTTATTATCGCTTCCCAACCCTGCGGTGGCCCCCGCTTTCTGAAACTCTGGTAACAACTTCGCTATTTTCTTGAAAAGCGGTTTTACATTGAAACCAGCCTTTGTAGAGGTTTCCATGAATATGTTAGCGTTCAACTGTTGCGCTTTCTTCTCAGCCTCTTCTGTGGTCACTTTCCTTTCCTCTACTAAATCATTCTTGTTACCAACAACACAGAGAACCAAATTCTCCTCTCCTCGTTCGCTTTTAACGTCCTCAATCCATTTATCTATGTATTCAAAGCTTGTTCTATTCGTCACATCATAAACCACAATAGCGACATGCGAGTCTCGGATGTAGGAGGGAATTAATGACCTAAATCGCTCTTGTCCAGCAGTATCCCAAAGCTGTAGACGGATTGTACGATCGTCCAAATATACTGTTTTGGACAAGAAATCAATGCCAATGGTTGCTTGATAGTTGTCATCGAAAGTGTCATACATGAACCTTGTAATGAGTGAGGTCTTCCCAACACCCTGCTCACCTAAAAACACAATTTTGTATTTTGAGAGTGACTTCCCAGACCTCGAAACGTTCATACTCAGCACAGATATAAACCTACTGAAAATTGGTTTGTCTAACTTCTGTTACCTAGACTTTTCCACTACAGATGTTGAGAACTATCCAACATCTACAACACAACCTTGTCAAAACCCTTTTGAGCCCTACTCCTCCCAAACAACGTTTATAGTGATATAGTAGCAATACAAATAACTTGATTTAATAGGTTATATACAGCTATAGAAGTGCTCTATATCGGAGGCTAGCAATGTTAGCAGTAATATTCATACGTTTTTGAATCATTTCTTACCTGATTTCTTGATACCGCCACCAACAAGAGGTTTACCGGCCTTGATGTTTGCCATCATGGCTTTCTTGGCAGCCTCATCAGCCTTTTGCTTAGCTTTGTATGAGCTATCTTCATCATCGTAATCATTTTGTTGCTTCTTCTTTTGCTTCAAAGGCTTGAGCTTACCACCTTGGCGACTAGACATCTTTGATATGGACAGTGGTTGTGCGCTAGTGTTGACATTGCTAGGTGTGTTGTTGAATTTGTTTGAGATCAAATTTGACATAACTCGTACATAGAGACGACTGTATAGAATTACTACTATGTAGATGAAACAATTATAACGGATGTGACTTAAAATGGAAGATACTAAGTGAAGCTCAGTGTTCCTAGCATTTCAAATTGAGAATCATGCGCTGTTATCTGTAAATATCAGCAGGTCGTTTATTTTGAACCATCCTTTAAGCTGACGATCCTATTCAAAACAATCTTCTCCGAAGAACTGTCTTTGTCCAAGGTAAAGTAGCCGACTCTCATAGCTTGGAATCTGCACACCTCCTTACCTTCCTTCGATTCCTCCACGTAGAACTCCGAGTCTTTAGCGCTGTTTATAACCCATGGAGAGTTCTTAATAACATGCCAAAAGTTGTGCTCTACTACAGAGTGCAAATGGATACTCTCACTGTCAGGGTTGATGTCAGCAGGGTCACCCGATGGGTTCTCTGAATTGAATAATTGATTGTATATTCTAGTCTCAGCGATTCTCACTGGAGAGTTGTAATTAGAAGAAATTGGAACCCATTGAATATATGTTTTAGGTTTTTTGGGTTTACCGCTTGAAGTGTCATTTTCGTAAGTTACATGGATTCTAGTGATTCTACCTTGATCATCTTTTTCCAAAGATTTGAATGCAACGGTGTATGGAACCTTGATCAAACCAACAGATTGAGATGGGGTTAATCTGAAAAACTCCTTATCAGTGGAGTCTTCGGAGAAGTCCGACCGCTCAATGTAGAACCTCTTAGTGAATGGAACTGTACGATCACCAAATTCCGGAGTGCCTGGCCTGTATGGAATACTAACCAACTCCTCGTAAGAGTCCGGCAGGTTGTCAACGATGACTTCGATTGGATCCAAGACAAACATTAGTCTGGCTGTGGTATCTTCTAGGTACTTCCTGACAGCGCTTTCAAATCTAACTACTTGGATGTTTGTGGTGCTGGTGGTGACTCCCAATGTGTTAATGAAGGATAGAATGGCTCCTGGAGGTATACCACGTCTACGAATAGCTTCCAAAGTAAACAAACGAGGATCGTCCCAACCTCTAACATAGTGTTCATTTACCAAACGAGCAATCTTACGCTTTGATAGCACAGTACCAGTGATGTTCAACCTACCATATTCTCTTTGGGCAGGCCTGAAAACATGTACTTGGTCACATAACCACTCGTACGATTCTCTTGATAGGTAGAATTCCGTAGTACACAATGAGTGCGTGATGTTTTCAAAGGAATCAACCAAACAGTGTGTAAAGTCGTAGGTTGGGTAAATCTTCCATTGAGAACCAGTTCTAGGATGGGAAGCGTTTAGAACCCTATAGGCGATCAAATCCCACATCTGAGGAGAAGGAGAGTTGAGATCTTGCTTCATTCTCAAAATAGCTTCTCCTGGTTGATAAAAGCCGTCTCTCATTTTCCTGAATTCAATCAAGTTCTCGTCAACTGGGGTGTTGCGGTGTTTGCATTCACTTCTTTCACCACCGGGTGTACCATCTTCCTTGATACCACGCCCACGCTTGATTTCCTCTGCGCTACATTTGCAGACATAGCCCTTCCCATTTTTAATAAGAACCTCAGCAAGTTCGTACAATTTGTCAAAGTAGTCACTAGAGTAGGTAACCTTCCATGGTTTGAAGCCTAACCATGCGACCATTCTCTCTATACTTTCGAAATACTCCGGTGCTTCTGCCTCAGGGTTAGTGTCATCAAATCTTAAGTAGCAGACACCGTTATGATACCTAGCGTAGCCGAAGTTAACCATGATAGCCTTGGAGTGGCCGATGTGTAGATATCCATTTGGCTCTGGTGGAAATCTAGTTTGGACGTGTCCCATGGTTGCTTTCAAGTGCTCTTCCATCAATTCAGGGTAGGCTTGTTCGTTCTCACCTACTTTATGCAAATCACCCAAGAAACCCTCATTAAACATCGTCCTCTTTGGTCCTTCGCTTAAGCAATTCTTCGTGCCCGCATTGGCCTCCTCCTTTTTCTTGTTGCTATCCTTCTTCTTCTTCTTTTCTTTCTTTACAATGTCCCGTTCGTCCTTTGGACCTAGCATCTTCAAAATTTCACGGTCAATGGTTGGTTTGAACAGACGAGGGTCTGCCCATTTCAACTCAGGCATGTTTTTAATTTGTGCAAAGATGCCAGGAACCAGTTTATATCTTTCGGCAAGAATAGTCTCCTTGTTATCTTCAAGGTACTTTTGCACACACACAGTAACCTCATCCTCAGTGACATTAATACCAACACCACTTTCTTTTTTAAATTCCTCAACTGTAGCTTCATTGCCAGCCTTCTTGATATACTTCAAAGCCGCATCGACTTGCAAAGCTGTCTTTAAATCTCCATTAACAATCCCATCTACAAGCATCTTCTGGTTTTCAACCTTCAACCCCTTCAAAGATGATGCTAAAGTATGCATTAAATTTCTAGCGCTCTTGTTCCACTCAAAGTTTGCTGGAACATCTTTAATTAGCGATTCTAATGAGTGAGAAACATTTTTGTTTTTTAAAATCTCCTTGATCTTAGGCTCTTCAAGCCCAATATTGCCAAACAACTGAGTTAAATCCTCTACAGATGACATAGTCATGTAAATAAAGCACTAGTGGGTTTGAATGGATGTCAGCTCTGCTTTACTTCTCTTATCGACGATGCTTATCTTCACTAGCTGGCTCTCTCGAAGGAGGAAAAAGCGAGATGAAATTTCCATGAAAAAGATAACAAGCCAAAGTCCGGGTAATAAATTTTAAAAAGAGCGGAGCACCGTTAAATCATAGAACGAGAGGGTGGCTCTAACCAAAAAATAAAAACATGTCTGGGGCTTAAAGCCACGTAAACTTGTGGGTTGGTTTACAGGTTATCTAGCATGAACTCATCTCAATACTTCTTTTGGTAGTTTAATTAATGTCCATTATCACTATATACGAATAGTTAAGGATCAGCGGCTAATCTTGAAAGCTGTTCACGAGGAAACATCCATTACGGGTATGGAATAAAAGGGGCAACAACGTTTAATCCATCATAACTTGTAAACAAATAGCTTACCTATAACATTAAGTCTAACTACTATATCCTAGCTCGTTGTACAGTAGAAGCTATGAGCGAGATCAATTCGATTATTCATAAACTAAATGTATTTGTTACGAAGCAGTCAGATGAGAAGGATCCACAGCTAATGAAGCAGTGCAGTAAAATGTCCTGTAAAGGTATTGCACTCAACAAACAAACAGAGCTGTTGTTTAATGAACTAGTGCAACACTTGAATAAGGCAGCAATACTGAAAGAGTTGTGGATTGTGGAGTTCATTGTAAAATTGGGAAATGAATTATATGCAAGAAATGAAATCGATGACAGTTTTTGGACTAAATTACTAGTATGTGTGCAAGAATTCTATTAAAATAAGCCCAAAGCTCTCTGTTATGCTAACAATATACTCTTCAGAACGTAAAATTTCCCAAGAACTTATCATATGGATCTCAGATAGTTGACGTGCTTTTGACTAACGGATTGTCTAGAGTTGTTCCCTGTGCGTGGCAAAACCTTGCATTTCTTAATAAGTTGTACTATGAAATCCCAGAATGCAGGAATACTGTAAGCTCACTGTTACGTTCTAGTTATGCAAAATCCATTGGCAAGCTGCTTGACTCTATCAATGATTTTCAGGTCTGCAACTATCTTATTGAACTATTGAGCAATGTTTTCACTAGAAAGACAACAAGTAAGCCGGGTGTAATCATACCGCCTGTGTTTTGGGAGGATAAAGAAAAGAACGATTTGCTTTTCAATAGCCCAGAATATCCTTATAGAGGTAAGCATGGAGATAAGGAGGTGGTAAACTTTATTTGGGACAGATTCGGTCCATTTTTCACCAATTTAGTGAGAGCGTCAGCGGTTAAATACAGCCTTCCAAATGGAAGAGTAAAGCCGTTCTCCAAAGAAATGTGTTATATACAGGTAATCAATCATAAAATTTTTTTATGGGATGGTGAAGGCCTTTTCCTTCAATTTGATGTTGCTGGAGTTGAAGTGTCAAAGGACTTGAAATATGGTATCAAAATAAAATTACTAAAGCCATTTACGGAGGTTGTTACATCCCCACATACCACTTTAATATCGACTTTAAGCAACGCAAAAGGCTTTCAGTTAGAGCTAGATGACGACAGGACTACTGACGCCTTTGTGAACGCTACTAAAATCCGTAAAATTAGTGAGGTTCAAACATTTATTGCGCTGAAATTCCCTTCGTCCTTTGACGACGAGATTTTGGATTCTTCGATGCCATTGTCAGAGCCATCTTCCGAAAACCTTTTGCAAGAGCTGGCCGATGAGCTAAATCGTGTTAGGGAAAGGGAAGATGATGAGAGCAATGTAGGCGATATGCCCACAACGATGAATGATACTGTAGAGAAGAACAAAGGCAAAGAGGATGGTTCGGTAACCTGCCTGCAAGCGACGGATAGTAATGGAGGAAAAGAGGTCGCTGACGAATGGGAACTAAATCTCAGCGTAACACCGCAAAAACTGGAGCTTCATTCTTTAAGGACGCCAGACGGCAAAAGGGTAGCTGTAGATGATAATGAGGAAAGCGGTATTGACGAACAATCTCCTTTAGTGCTGGCCCAAAAAAGAAGATTAGCTAGAGCTAATTCCCAAAATCTAGAGGTGCTAAAGCATGGGCAGAAACCGATGGCAAAGCTGGATGGTCAACTTCACCTTTCTGAGGAACAAATTAATAGTGAGATATTGGAGAGCAGCTCTGCATCCCATGACGCTCACAAATTCAGTCCGCCGGAGAAAAAGCCTGAATCTAACAAAAACGCTAAGAAGAAGGTCACTGACGCTTTCCAGAAGGCCATCAAACCGACCGGAAAGCAAGTGATCACATCCGCCGCAACTGCAAAAAGTAAGCCTGCAGATACTGGAGACATGGGTCTTTCTGCTTTAGAGAACATATTTGCCATTCCAATGCCAAAGACTAAAAGACAGCAAAGGTTAAACAACTACAAAGAAGTTGTGTATATTCCATCAAGAGATCCTACCAAGGAGAACACTACAAGAAACACTAGATCAAAAAAGAAACAGTCTGAACTACCTGTAAAAAGAAAATTAGAGGAAACAGAAGCGGTACCGGATAAGCAGGCTACTGACCAAGCTGACATTTCTGCCAATGCTACCATTACCCCGGAGCAAGAGCATACTATAACTAAGACTCCAAAAACTCCTGAGAAAATTAAGAAGGCCAGACTTAAGAAAAAGAGGCCCACTAATAAAAAACAGAAAGCTGAATTGGAGCTACCTTCGCCAAAGGGCGCTCTAAAGGTCAATGATATCGAGCAAGCCTCCTCCGCAAAACTGCAACGGCCGCCTATTTTGAAAATGGTTGAAGAGCCTATTGCACCAGAAAACATATCGATGAAGACAGACCTTGCAGAATCCACCACTATAGTGAATACAAGTGGCAGTATGCCTCCCTTTGGCCTCTCATATACAAACAAGCTACAAGAACAGATTTTCCACTCTATCACGTCATTCTCCAACGACTTGGCGCGCAAGATTTCCATTATTAACGAGGAAATGAACAATAAAATTATGCACGAACTCTCAGAAAAATACCAAAAGCTTTTCCGGGATCTACAGGAGAGTTTCCAGAAGGACGTTAACGGAATGACACGCTTCGTTGGTGAATTCAAAGATTTGCTCCATCTTCCTGAAGAAGAACTTATAAAGATTATCAGAAATAAACAGTTCACATAGCTGCCTAGTCCTTCAAGAACTTCACTTTACTGTCTATACTATTGCAGCCCAAAAGAGACATATTGAGAGTTCTACTCTTAGGATGTTGAGAAGGCAATAGTACAATTATCTTTTTTGGCATACAAACAATTACGTAACCGCTTTTGTCGCCGTGCGAGACGACATTTTGCCCTACCCAAGCAATCAATCTTGATTTTTTTCATCGACAACTTCAAAAAAAATTTTCAAATAGATGAAAAAAAATTCTCCGCTAAAAACTTTCACTTCTGTTCACACTTCTCTTGTATTAATTAATATCTCTATCAAAGAGCAACATATCAAAATGGATTCTAAAACCCCAGTTACTCTAGCCAAGGTCATTAAGGTTCTAGGTAGAACCGGTTCTCGTGGTGGTGTTACCCAAGTTCGTGTCGAGTTCTTGGATGACACTTCCAGAACCATCGTTAGAAACGTCAAGGGCCCTGTCAGAGAAAATGACATCTTGGTGTTGATGGAATCTGAGCGTGAGGCTCGTCGTTTGCGTTAAAAAGAAGGTTTACGTTTGCTATTGCATAGCGCAATGTTTTTATTTGGACTTACTACCTTCTTTATTCCTAACTAACGGGCACCTGCTCCATTTATAATAGTATTTTTTGAACGCATAATTTAAATTGTTCGTTCTCTGAACTCCTTGGCAACGGATATTGAGCCGACCATTCTCCTATGGACTTTGGCTTGCAAAGCTGTTATTTTATTAAAAAATTGCTGCTTTCGACTGTAAAGATTGCTTACCATTTTCTCTGCTTTCAGTTATATGAATTATGGTTCTAAACTGTATCGAAGATGGAGGGAGCTTTTGCAGTGAATACTCGCATGCAGCTCTGCATCAACCAGAGTTAGTTACTATTAACTAGGGAATAGCTTCAACGTCTGAGTGGCTTGAAAGCCTTAAGGCATTGGTGATGTTGCCAAGATCTCAAAATATACTATATAATGATCTAGTCTCTGTTTTATTAGATATATATTAACACAATATGTTGTATCTTGAACAAAACGTTTCAACGGCTTACGATAGCTATGGCCCCGCAGCTGGCAGGTTTTATATTACCTAACCTTGATCACGTGGTCATTCCATGGCATTACATAATCCTTCTTTCTTCAAACTTTTAGACTTATTACAGTACTATCTTAAACCCACACAGGAATCCCCAGAAGGGCAAATAAGGAGGATTCTACGTACTACAACTTGGAGATCATGTGCGCTCATCGCATCAGATCTATCCATGACCCTTGCTCTATGCACAGGTATAGAGGCAATACGTCCATAGGTCGAAAAGAAACGGATTCACAGACTAAGGCGGGATTCCCACTGTCCAAGGAAATTTTGAAAGGGGGCAAGTATAGCCTAGCTGAGCTTAATGGAGCGATTAATGTTCATGACCCGATAGACAAAGATGGTGACTTTGAGATGCAAGAAATATACGATGAAGATGATATTCGGATGGTTTCTGATTTGGTGCAAGACTGCCGCCGTGCTTCGATGAACACCTCTCATATACCAAGGTTGGAGAGCGTCGAGGGTAACACAATGGGTCCATCACCCGCAGCAAATAGCACTGTATTTATTGTGGATACTAATTTTATCCTCTCTCATTTACATACTCTGGAGATGCTACGGCGTTTAGGAAGTTCTTATAATCATAAAGTCGTAATACCTCGTACTGTTTTTCAGGAGCTAGATGGCTTGAAACGGTCTGATAGCAGTACCAATGTTGAAGATAATGGCCAGAGGTGTGTAGAAACTATCGGTGTGCTTGCACGTACAGCCAATGATTGGATTTACAGAAACCTAGCAAACTTGGACTCATGCTTGGTAGGGCAAAAGCTGAGCCAACGCTTAGATTTTGAAAGCGTGAAAGATGATGCTATATTAGATTGCTGTCTGTTCTTTAAAGAACGGTTGGGAAGCTTGGTAGTGTTACTTTCTAATGATAAGAATCTTTGTATGAAAGCCCTTGCTGAAGAAATGTTGACGGTTTCGTATAGAACTGGGCTTTCGGCAGCCGAGCTAGCGCGCAGGGCACATGATGAGCGCAAAATACGGGGCATGGATAATGAATGGAATATGGACTATGAAATGGTTGTTACGAGCACTTCTGACCAGGATGTGGACGAGTTAAGAGATATATGTGGCTTGGTGAACGCTGTGCTCTCTTTAGTTCTGAGAACCATAGACAGTATAATGCAAGAAGAATACGGAGACGACTTAGAATTGATTGGTTACAATATGGGACGTTTGGTTAGTCTTCGTGATGCTGCACGATGCATCAATAAGCATTGGATATCGGTCTTCTCTGTTTACTTCAAAGGCAGTGAAATTAATAACACAACCTGGAAAAACATTCCAACTTACTTGGTGGAGCCTGAAGATAATCGAGAAGCTGTAATCATGTTCACTGAATTCTGGAGCAGTGTTCTGAGTCACTTACATTGTAAACATAAGCAAGAAGACATTGATGAGACAAATATGGCATGCCAGGATCTGCTAAAGCTGGCGCACAACTGGCCTCTACAAAGCACTTAATTACCAGGACTTATTATTTCTATTAGGTAGGATAGTATTTAAGTTCTAGTTTAGCGGCCAACTCAAAGTACACAAAGTAGATTAATGTAGAGTCATTTCGGCTGTTGCAAGTTCGGCAAGGAAACTATCGGGCTCCTCTACCTTCTCTATAAATTCGTTTTCATCCTCAGCGGTGGGTGCGTTACTGGAGACATCGGTTCTGGTGGTAGACTTAATTGGTTCAACTGAATTTACGACATGTATATTTTGTAACAAAGGTTCTGTAATACAATCCGCTGAGTCCCATGAGAATTTATCCAGCCACAATTCTACCCACCGGGGAGACCTAAATTTGGTTAAGCTATCATAGTTCCTCGAGCCTACCGGTGCCCATCTCCTTATCAGTGCTGTTCCACCGTATTCCTTTGCTGTATGACCAAGAAATTCGATAGCACTGTCCTTTTCTATAAGCATCTTCTCTAGATCTTGATTCATCGCACTTATTACAATCATACTCTTCATTTGCCACAGTGATAGAGCCTTGAGGACTTGGTTTTGCTCTGGTACATCTGGAACTTTTGTGCTCAATTGTACCTTCATAGGTGATGAGTTCTTCAAGTTTATGCTTATTTGCAGCTTGTCATCCTCAATTGTATAGCTTATATCATTGGTATGCTCATGCATTATGGCAAATACCTCTCGATACTCTCCCTCACTATGTTGTTTAGCCATTACGTCCTCCTCGAACAGGGCGCTTATCATGTCGTGCTGAGGAGAATATACATAAATAGTCAAAGCTTTATGACCCTTAATACCCACAAAATGCAATTCATTATCGATTTTTGTTGCGTTCCATACTAAGGAGTTTCCGTAATCATCGTTATCATTATCATCATGTGCTTTAATGTTCCTCATTTGTTCCTAAACGTCCTTCTCAGAACAAGTTATGTCAGTGGTAGAGAAGTACTTTTTTGCCATAGTCATATGGAAAGAGCAAAATAATACTATTTAAATATTTTCTAAGAGTAAGTTAGGATAAAAAAATGTATAAACTTAATTAAAGAAGCACTGCGAACTATGCTCATTATAGGCATGTCTTGTAATTAGATTGCAATTGGCGGTGGATTATACTTTTTCGGTATCATACATTCAAAGTAGAGGGCAGCCATCTAGTAGTTGGTCGATTCTTCAGCCTTCATGTTATCTAATTCGTAGGATTCAACCACAGCGTTCTGCTTTACTGGGATTAGCTTCGCTTCGTGTTCATCCAAAAGCATACCCTTCAATTTATTTTTAATTGTAGACCTCGTTTCACCCAGAGCACTGTTACTAAACGTAATCAATGGTGTCCACAAATTCAATTTGTGAATCACATAGACAGCGGAGGCAATTAACAGTAGCAATGTCATAAACATAGGATTACGAACAACCATCATAAATTCGTTCCAGCCGAGGACTACAATCATGATGTATAACCAAGTGGGGATATGTGAAGTTGTTTTTATGATTGATCTTTTTGCCTCAATGACGGTTACATTTGCAAATCTCTTAAATTGTTGAATAATCCTTTGCTTCTGCAGTGCGTTGAGTACGTGTGCAAAGTTATCCTCCTGATAGCTTGCATCATCTTCATAGTCTTCTTCAACCTTTATAGCTTCATCAGGAATGACCTCAGCGCCATCAACAGTTACAATTGACAAGGTGTTCAATACCGACAAAGCACGCTCCCGGGCAACTTTAAAAACCTCATCAATTTCATCTTCATTTTTCCATAATCTAGGAACATCATTATCGTCGTAACGAAAGTTACTCTCGTAGACTCCCCTGATAATTGAAACAACATTGTCTTCCTTAAGATACTGGTGTATAATCTCGTCCAAAACAGACCAGGCGTTCGATCTAATCTTCTTGTAGATAGATTGGCTGACCTCAGGAGTCTCTCCAACATGGAAATCATACCCAAAAGTTTCCACGCCATCTTGCTCGCCGCCGCGAGCGGTAAATTTGGAAATAGACCGGCTAAACGTTTCCTCAAAAGTCGTCATTACAGTTTTCCACACATCTTTAGTCGGATGAGTGAGTAATTGAATTACGGTGTCCCTCAAACTATTATGTAGGTACTTTTTAGCGCGTATTGTTAGCATCTTAATCTCTTTCGTACGTTCCTGTTCCACTAATTCATCCAACTTCTCAAGTAGAAGCTCCTCTTCCTTCTTTAATGAAGGTAATATCCCTAAGGACACAAAGTCTGCTGTTTGCTCAGTGAAATCAGAAACGGCTTTTTTATATGCTATGTCAGTCTTTTCGTTAAATTGCTTCTTGTTGGTCTTGTCAGATACGAATGATTTGAACTCATTAATCAACTTCTCCATAAGTTGTAAGATGTCTCTATTACTAGCCTCAACAAACTTAACATGTATTCTTTTCAACAATTCATCGCGCTTCTCCATATAAACATCCTTCATATATCTAGATGCAACATTGTCGTACTCAGTAAGACAAAGGTCCTGCAATTCCTTTAATGCTGCTGCTAGTTTTGGACTAGATAAATCATTGCTCAATTGTGAGAACCCATCAATAAAATTCTCGTACGAGAGGTTAGCAATCTCTTCCGTTTTAAATGTAGCAACCAAAGTTTGTTGTGTTGGTAAATCCAAATCTTTATTATTCTCGATCTGCTCCCAGCAGCTGCCGGCATAGTATGCCCAGCCATCTAATGGAAGGCCTTGATGGTAACTGTCTTTCAAATAGTAGTTGCTATCTTTTTCGTCAATAAAACGATCTCCTAGTTGTCTCACATCCTTCATGAAATCTTCAGGTTTGAAAAGCTTATGGCTCAGTCCAATAAAATCGAGGTCAAAAAAGTCATATATCGAGCTGTCTTCAGCTCCCACTGGCTTATTTAATTCAGCCCACATAGCTTCAAGTTCTGAAATCAACGTTTCGCTCAAGCTTTCCAAGGGAGTAAAGCCAGTGAAATCTCTGATAACAAACAGTAACATGATCTTTTTCTTATCTTTATTATGTCCAAAAAGTGACAAGTTCACCTCAAAGACTGTCTTGAGAAGTCCCATATTATTTCCCTGGTATAAGCCCACTTGCTGCTCCCACATATTAACAAGTAACACTTCACTGGTAGCCAATGCAAACAATGCAGCCTTCCTCTCAAAGTCCTTATCCTCTCCTCTTTCAGCACCGTCGGACCCCTCAACATCCAATACAAAATATTCATGTTCTTGCTCAGCTGACTCTCCATCATCACGGGTTGTGGCCACCTTTCTAGTATGGGCAATCCATATTCCTTTAGTTGTTTGTTGCCTCTTAACCTGAGCATTCATAATATCAAATCTAGTATTAAACAAAGCATTGAGCAAACTTGACTTCCCACTAGACTGCGAGCCAAAAACAGAAATAACGTGGTAGTTCAATCCTACATCTCTGTTCTCCACACATTTTTTGAAGTACTCCAACGTATTCTCATTGAACTTCTTCTCTTCATCGATTAGCTGAATAGCACATGAATCACCCATCACTTAAATCAACTTATACCACCGAGAGTTCTCTATCTTTAACGCTAAACTTCTGTTTAATCTCTCCTACTGCTGCTTCCCTGAGGTTGGTGCTATTGTATGCTTTGGTGAACGTTTGAGCTAATTCTTTTTGGTGCGAAAAAGAGAAACAAAGTTGCCATCCAGAGCTCGAGGATCACCCAACTAAACTGTTAGCACAGAATAGGTTTAAACACAAGCATATACACAGTAATTGGAAGATATAATAGTATGACTCAAATCGCAGATCCTAAGTTAGCAAAGATCTTATCACGCTTTACAAGCAAGGTTGACCAAGGGGACTATTATGAAGCACACCAAACCCTAAGGACTGTGGTAAATCGGTACGTACGGAGCAAAAAGTGGCTAGATGCTGTGGAACTGATCACAGTTGGTGTCAAATCATTCATAAATGCTGGACAGAATCCAGAGGCTGCAG
The DNA here is from genome assembly GCA_000710315.1 of Eremothecium coryli CBS 5749. NCBI lineage: Eukaryota > Fungi > Ascomycota > Saccharomycetes > Saccharomycetales > Saccharomycetaceae > Eremothecium > Eremothecium coryli. Next base: position 52,799 of record AZAH01000014.1, read on the forward strand.
ACATGACACTCTACTTGTTAGAGGTATATGAACAAGGGAAAGTGAAATGTTCTGAGGAGAGCATAGCAAGGTTGGCACAAATATTGACAGCCATAGACTCACAAGAACCTATGTTGAAGAACATTGTGACTGCTGCCAACAACTGGTCTGTGAATCATGGTACTCACAGATACGGTGATCCATCTTTGCATGCTATTATGGGCAGGCGGCTATTTGAGGCTGGCCACCTATATGAAGCTGAGAGATACTTGATGTTAGGGACACGTGAATCAGCTCACAAGTACGCCAATCTAATGTTTGAATGGTATGTCCAATCTCAATCACAAAAGGACGTTGGAACGTTTTTGTCCCGCTTAGTCCTAAACTACTTGGGAATCTTCAACATCAAGTATGCTTTAGAGGCAACAGACGTGTTCTTACAAGCTTTCATAGAGAAGGAAGCTCCCCGCTATGAAAAGATCGAAAAGAAGTTTGCATCAATCTACTTCTTCGAAGATTACTCCGAGCTTAACTTCCTCCAACTTTTGATTGTGGCATGCCAAACTAAGCAGGCAAGCTACTTCAAAAGCTTAACCGGCCAGTATGCGGAGCTTGCAAACGTCAAGTACAAGGAAGAGACGAAGAACTTAGGACGTATGTACTTCAACATCCGGACCAAGAGCGAGGCCAATTTGCTAGGGAACATGATGGAAGGCTTCTTCAACAACCTCTGAAAGCTATATTTTCGCTACAACGCTGTGTCTTACGGGCATCGCTACTCATTGCTGCTGATTCATAACTCTGCTGATCTTGCTTTCTTTCCTACGATTACACAGCAACCCTACCGGATAGATATGTACTTAGACTGTATAGCCAAAATACGCTGGGGATATGCTAGAATGGCAAAAAGTGAATAAATTTTACAACTATGACTACAGATTGGGCTGCTTGACAATGCCCGAACGCTCTAATGCCTCCAACAGTTCCGGTCTCTTACTGAGCTGTTTCTTGGCCTCCTCATAAGTGAACCATCGCCGGCTTCTCTTGTGCTTCTCAGGGTAATCATCTGCCACCTCAGTCACACTCATCTCATAAAAATGAAATTCTGAGCGAGGTGGATGCCTGCTCATTTCAGCATCAGTTATGCCTTTTTCCAATGTCCCGACATCTTCTGCCCAGTTTTTAGGTGGCCTCATGTCCTCTATCACGCCCAAATACTTAACAATATCCCCTATCACACCTGCCTCCTCCCAAGTTTCACGCTTCGCCGTGTCCTTGAAGTCAGGCTCGTCCACTTCAATCCCGCCTTTAGGAAGGACCCACTTTTTCTTACTGGTGGTCGATTGTATCATAATGACCTTGGTCTTGTCCTCATTCAGTACAACACACCCGGCCACCATTCGGGCACCAGTCGCAGCTGAGTACATTTGGTTTTCCCTTCCTACGCGAGAATGAGACGTTCGGATAAACTTGGACATACGGTTTAATCGTAATTTTATGCCTACAGGCTGCCGAAAGCACGTTACACCCCCAATCTACTATTGAAGCCCTTACTGACACACCCTCTTAACTTTTATCTTGGAAGTTAATGGATGTGCTTAAGATTACTCCAGTTTTGCGTCGAAATAAAACGATACTTACTGAGTAACTATTCACGAAAAAAGAAATCTTCTATTCTATTATATAAGATAACTAGAACTAGACCTGATACAGAGGTCCTGTAACAGGGCATCTGGCCTTCTGCTATATTTATATCACGCCTCTGGCTTTCACTGTTATCCCCTTTTGTGCTTCTGCCTTTTTGCTTGTTTTGATGTGGTTCGAATGATTAGTTCTCCCCGAGGGGCTTTGGTGCAGACTAAAACCTATACAAATACTGAAGAAGGGCCTAGCTCTAATAGTAAGTTCTATGTGATCACAACGTCATTTATTTGGGCCAACTCTCGACGGTATTAGTGTGGGATTGTTGGAGGACTAAGCAATTCCAAGGGGTGCTTCACGATCTTTAACAGGCACACTTGCACACAATTAAAGGACAATTGACCAGAGGCCTATGGAATAGCCACGACCACCCAGCTAGAACCCTGAAGGGCATCGCCGGTAGAAGGCGGCTTCCTTGCTCCTCACAGCTATCTTACGAGAAGTTTGAGCTATTCGTGGATAGTGACGAGAACGGGCATATTGCAACTTCGCTTTTCCGCCAGGTAAGCTTCTTTTCCACACTATAGGGATTAAGAACTACCCAAGCAAATAGCGAGTGCCACAAGTCCTTAACTTCCCATCTCCATGATCAAGTCTACGCTTATTTTTAGGGATGACGGATTGCCCCTCTGCACATCAGTCGATGATGATACTGATCCATCGCTTGGAGAACAAAAGAAGAAGGTAAAGGTACTCATCTCTCGTTTTACGCCTAATTCAGCTAACGAAGCAACTCTAGAGTCGGGTTCATACGAAATTCACTATATCCGTCACCAATCTGTCATATACATAGTCATTGCAGAAACGGGGTACCCGCGGAATCTCGCATTTGCCTACTTGAACGATATCCATCAGGAGTTTGAGCATAGTTACAGCCACGAGTACACAAAGCCCACGATAAGACCGTACGCCTTTGTTTCATTTGACAACTTTCTACAGAAGACGAAAAAGCTCTATAATGACAAGCGTGTCCAGGGCAACCTTGATCAACTAAATAGTGACTTGCGAGGTGTGAAGGAAGTTATGACGAAGAACATTGAGGACCTCCTATACCGTGGGGATTCGCTCGACAAGATGAGTGATATAAGTGCATCTCTACGTCAGGACTCAAAGAAGTACCGTCGTACTGCCCAGAAAATTAACTTTGATCTTCTCATCAGCCAATACGCACCAATTGCGCTCATTGCTTTCTTGCTAGTCTTCCTACTTTGGTGGATGTTCCTACGCTGAAGCCACCATAGCTGTGTTGGACCTGAAACATACATATTACAATTATCTAGCTCAACGTTATAATAGCATTGTTGGCCCTCCTTGATCGCAGCGTTTTTACTCCTTACATGTACCCCATTACGTAATAGGGATGCCAAATCGCCTCGTCACCGGGTAAGCGCCGGACAGCCAGGAGTAATTAAGGTAGTTTAAAAACCAATAAGACCTGCAAGTTAATACTTGCCAACTACTAATCAAAGGTTCCAGAGCAGTAGAAAGCCTTTCATCTGGATTAGAACAACGCTATTTTTGGTTAGAAACAACGCTATAAAGACAGGTGCTTCGATTTTTATTACTGGTATCTCTATTTTTTTTGCTACTTTGACGTACACTGCAGTTTAATTAAAAACATTCCAAATCCTTTACAAATAGAATATGAGCGACTTCCAAGCACTAATTGATAGATTCAAGTTTGTTCGTGTATTGGATTCCAATCCGCAGACGAAAGTTATCTCGTTGTTAGGTTCCATTGATGGAAAGGATGCTATAGTGACGCTTGAAAAGACACACTTTTCGTTTGATACGAATAAAGTTAAAGGTAATGCCGATTCTGGTGAAATCTTGCACCACTGTGAGGGTGAATCTTCATGCATCAAGGCGATCACTTCGCTGAAAGAGATTTGTAAAAACGATATCTACTTTTGGGGGGTATCGTTGTTTAAGGAAGACCTTGAACAGAACCCAACAGCAAAGATCAACTTGGTCTGGCCTGCTACGCCTGTTCACATCCGCAAGTATGACCTGCAGCAGACCCATATGTGTCGGGAGACGCCTGAAATGTACGAACGCATTGTGAAGCCTTATATCGATGAAATGGTAGAGAATGGCCGGTTGCAATGGGTCCACAATATATTGCACAACGGGGCAGAGGCTGAGATGATCGTATACAAAGACTTTGTTGAAGACAACCCTAACGATGGAATGGTTATTCTCCCAGACATGAAGTGGGACGGAGTAAACTTGGACTCAGTATACTTGGTTGCTCTCGTGTACCGTGATGACATTCGGTCCTTGAGGGACTTGCGCCCTGAGCACCAGGGTTGGCTGCGTGCTTTGAACAATAAGATCAGGGCTGTCGTTCCTGGATGTTTCAACTATGCTGTCAAGTCGGACGAGCTCCGTCTTTTCATCCACTACCAACCTTCCTACTATCACTTCCATGTTCACATCGTTAATCTCAAACATCCTGGCGTTGGCGATGGTATCGCAGCAGGTAAGGCTATATTGCTGGAAGACATAATTGAGACTTTGAATTACCTAGGGCCCGAGGGCTATGCGAAAAGTACTATTCCTTATGTTATAGGTGAGAATCATGAGTTGTGGAAACGTGGTATAAAGGAGGAAGTTGCTAAACAATTGGCTGAGGACGGTATACCTAAACCACCTCCAATTATTAATGACTTTAGTAGGGAGCAGTCGCCCATGCCTGCAAAGTTCAAATGAAGGCATGATGCCTTTTCTTCCAACCGTATTTGATATCTCTTGCGCTACCAGCTAGCGAGGGTGTTCAAGAATACTGTTCGTCTATATGGTATTCGTACAGCTAACATTCTGTGTGATACGGTTTTTAGTTTCTATTACTATGTTTATCTAGATATATATATATATATATATATATACATTGTTTATTAGCAGAATAATGTTAGTTATTCCCGTTAGTTGCTTCAGTCCAGGAAACCTGCTCCGGCACTTTACAAAAGGGGAACAGACAGAAAAGCCACGCCTGCGTACTACCGCATTATTCAACATGTCCAAAGGCGATAAGAGGGACCTAGGGTTTGGCAGTGATAGTTCCAGCAGTGGATCAAGCGATACAGCTCCAAAACGAAAGCAGCGTAGATCCAAACCTCTGTTATTGCCAGTAGGAAGCTCAGAGCGAGACCCCAACCAGAGGCGCACGAAGGAAGCGGAACAACTCAGCTCTACTGATGACTACATACATATGAAACTTCCAGTAGACCATGTTACGAAGGAAGTACCCCTATTTGGTGCTAAGCAGGATGAACTGGACCAAGACGATAACGAGGTTGCTAACAACTTGCCTAAGGGTTTCAATATTATGAAGAAGCTTGGTTACAAGTTAGGCAAAAAGCTAGGGGCGTCTAACAATCCGAATAGTGGATTAGATGAACCACTAAAGTTACGTGGACAGACGGACCGCCAAGGCCTAAGGGAACGTGTGCATGTACGTGAGGATATCCATAATCCTAACATGGATAGCGACAGATATAGGGAATGGCGTACAGGGGAAGACACCAAGCGACAAAAAGAGCGGGACCTCCAGAATATGCAAAAGCTGGCCTTCGAAATGTCAGGCGACGTGGACAGAGTAACCAAGGACAGCGACCCTCGCCAATTCAATGTCTTATGGCGTCGCTACGTGATCACGCTGCGCCAAAAGTATATTTTGCACTCCACTAACGAAGAGTTCCAGGAGGAACAGGATCTATATGAGAATGGTTACGAAGGTGGTGATGAGCAGGGTCTTTCAGATGGACGGAGCGATGAAGCGCCAGTCATGCCCCCTAAGTTAGCACTGTCAGAAACTAAGTCTGATCTTGAGTCGCCAACATCCACTGATGAAGAATTACGTATGTTTGAAGAACTCAGCGTAGACGAAAGGATAGCGATGCTGCACAATTTACTTCGTGTGGAAATGCGATACTGTTACTACTGTGGCTCAAAATATGCAGATGACCAGGACTTGTACGTTCATTGTCCCGGGTTTCAAAAGGAAGATCACCATTAACAAACTTAAATAATTTTAATAGGTATCTCAGACCTTGTAAAGCTCATTCATATCATATGTATACTATAATGCAACATGTTGAGGCCTACGAAGTATGGAGGATATCCTATGATCAGAGCTAACCAGTAGTCAAAAAAAAAAAAAAGCGTGCTTCATTAAGATCACAGTACGCAAGGATAGGAAGCAAAATGAATAACTCACAGCCCCAAAATAAGACACTCACCCCAAAAGTGGTGACCACTGGCTTGCAGAATGTGAGTTCATCTACGATGTTGCACAGTTTCTCTTCATCGCTGCATTTATCTCAACAGGATTCTACTCCTACCGAACAAAACAACCTACAGAAAGTGGAAATATATCAAGACTTATGTGAGTACGAGGAAGTATTACAACGACTAGTTACATCAGTTGATAAGTTTAACCCTGATGTTCAGGCAGCACAGGATTTGATAGATATTGATTCTAAACTGTACAAGCATTTGGCAGAGTTTCCAGATTTCGACTCTATTGATAGGCAATTGAAAAGGTTAGACGAGGAGTCTAAAGAGATAGATGACCGGACTGTTAAAATACTGGGTATTTTAAGTGAATGTTACAATGAACTGAACGCATTACCGATGGTGGAACAAGTGGAAGTGGAAAGGGACATAATGAAAAAACAGAAAGAGAAGATAGTCTCGAGTTTACTTTTAGAGTATGCTATGAAGCTTTCGAAATTTACTAGGATACCACCGACATTTGATAAAGATTCGATTCGTCCAAATAATTTCATATGGCCCGCCGAGGATGCTATTAGGAAAGGTATGCTGGCCGTGGCATCTCTGAAGTCAAAGGAATTAACATGTATCCCTGGACAGGATGAGCCAGTTACCGGAGATACTTCACAGCCTCAAGCAGACGTTATGACTTCAGTAGCAGATGTTGTTGCTGAGAAACCAGCTGAAGACGACAGAGGCGCGTTTGAATTCGGGACAACAACTACGAACCGTGTACAAAGAGAAGACCACAGTTCTGCACCTCGCGAAGAACCTGACGATTCTATTGACTTAGACTTGGACTTATTCAATCCTGATGACTTTTAATAGTAACTTTGGAATACATTGGGAAAACCTTACATTAACTAATTATCTAAGAGTATATATGTGGGCAATTGTTCAGTCGGACTTGGAGGCAGCCGAAGAATATTGACTGAAGCTCATCCTTCTTGTAGTATCTTTGAATTCTTTTTTGAAATTCAAAAAGGCATGTCTTAAATTACCTTCCTCGATCTCGAGCCCTTTCTCTTGCTTCCACGATTCATACTGCTTGCGGAAGGCCTCTAGGTCTCGCTTCGCTTCATCGATCTCTACCTCCATAGGGTCAGGTATTCCAAGCATCATATCGTGGTCTTCATCCTCTGCCTGCTCATAGCGACGTTTATCAGCAAGTATAGCATCCAAATTAGATACCGGAGTCTGGTCTTTGCCCTGACTTGGTGCTGGCTTTGCAGCTATATTCTCAGATGCATGGAACCGCTTTAGGAAGTTTGTAGTGCGGTTACCCATTGGCCCTACAAAGAGAATGAATGTCGCAGCAATTCCCAAATGTATGTAAAAGTATACTGATCCCCAACAATAGAGCGAGTTGGACCAGTCTAAGATCACAAATGGCTGCACCATATAACCAAATGCCAACTTAGTAACCCAAAAACATACAATATCATAGAGTATTTTACTTCTCAAGGGTGTTTTACCATCCGCAGCAAGAAATATTGGTCTGAAGTTCCTTCTGTAGATTTTCCCGACTGTTTGGAACAGTGCGCCAGTTGCAAAACTCAAATAGTAGCCAGGACGAGTACCGTGCCAGAACGCCGAAGTCAGGAAAGTAAAGAGGGTAGAGCGGAAGCCTGGTTTCTTACCCTTTGGAACAGTACGCAGATAGACGTAATACTTGAGCCATTTATTTGTATTCATGTTCCAGGCCTCGAGAGTCTCTCTTGTATTCTGTGCAAACTCGAAGGACCATATATCAATATTTTGGACACGATTCCAACTAATACTTTGAGTTGTAGCGTCATAGCCATTGTAGCCTAAGCCGCAAACCATACATGAGGCTTCAGATATTATCCACGCCGCATAGTACTTAAAACGGAACGTCAGTCCTAAGAAATAGAGATAGTGGATCTTATAAAAGAATGACCGCCCACGGAATGCGGTGGATAATGCATACTGTATGTTCACATATTTCACGGAAAGTGAAGAAAGAACTATCCACATAATGCCCTGGAGTACCCTACTTAAAGCATACCAACCACACTTTGGTATTTGGCGGCGAGAACCCTTAGTCCGAGACCATCTACGCTTTGGCTTCTTCGACTCAGGTAAATCACGGAAGATCTCACAGTTTAACCAAGTTTCAAAATCTGCGTAATCAAAACTAGGGCCTGTAAGTAAACTAGGATAGAAGAACGCGTACGCAAAGAACTGTAAAAGCGACGGATGCTTCTCAATTGAACGATACTTTTGATAGGAAGACAATGAATTTTTGTCAGCATATGTACCATCGTAGTAAGACCATGCAAAAGAAGTTAACTTCATCACAAGCACCATTTGTGCCCCAGTAATGTCAACCTTTCCACTATCGTAGTTATTAAAAAACTGCTCGTACATATGGTTAAGCGCTAGGTGCGCCATCACGAATACGAAGTTAACATATGGCATGAATTTCGACCTGTAAAACCTAGTAATAACATATGTGAAGAGCGTACTTATAAGCAACGTACGGAACCCCTGATAAAGGTTTAGAATGCCAAAAAGGTAGAACGCAGAGATAGAAATAATATATAGACACTTCAATCTGACTTTCTTATCTGGAAGACGCTTCAAAACCGCATTCAAAGGAAACGATGAAAATAGACATAGTGCCAGCTTAAGCGTCACTTCATCTACGTGGGCCACGTCGCTTATTTGCAGCAACTTTTCATGAATCGGGTTATACATTGTAAAATGGTACCTACTCTTTGATAATGCCCCCTGAGCGTTCTATCAATTCACTAAACTTGGGATCTTACCAGGGTAGTTTGTTTCTTAACACTTGGATGTATGATAAAGTTCTCCTTCTGTAGTTTGTAGTAGGTTTTAAGCAACAACAGTAGGGATGGTGAAGTTTTACGGCAGGAGAACATGAAATTCCAACAAACTACAGGAGCTTCACAACATAGAAGTATTATTAACCGATTAAAAGAAGGGGATCAACCTCCCCCGAAAGTTAACGGTTGTGATAAACAACTATCTTGTATTCGTCCTTTTACCTCCGAGTAATCCTATAGTTTCTACTATATATGTTTTGTTGGCCATCAGCATTGTTGGTTACCAGCGGTGTATAAGATCTGAGCGGCGGGCCGCACAAGAGAACAAAACCAGTTCTACAGGAGTTTACTGAATAAAGTGAACTCTAGTGAGGATTAAATGCTTAAAACACTATCCCTCAATAGGTTGACTGGTTGTACCTGTGGGTAGTAGGCCTTTTTCTACACTAATTCAGTTTATTCCGATTCCCAAATTTTTAGAGTTTTTTACATGGTTTTTGCCACGCAATACATCAAACTAAGAAGCTAGGGACTTAATATAAACCAATGAGCAAGATCATGTTGACTGGGCTTCAGGTGCCACGGCTGTTGTACAGACGTACGTTCAGCTCCACAGCGGTGATGAAGAAGCAGGCTGGCAATGGTACTGGTATAGTATTTATGAATATGGGTGGACCATCGAAGGTAGAAGAAACCCATGATTTCCTGTATGAACTGTTTTCAGATTATGACTTGATTCCTATCAGTGCTAAATATCAGCCAACTATTGCTAAATTCATTGCTAGGATGCGTACACCCAAGATTGCTAAACAATACGAGGAGATAGGTGGAGGCTCGCCAATCCGCAAATGGTCAGAATACCAAGTTGGCAAGGTTTGTGAAATCTTGGACAAGAGATGCCCAGAGACCGCGCCCCATAAGCCTTATGTGGCCTTTCGTTATGCCAAGCCATTAACCGGTGAAGCTTATAAGCAAATGTTGGATGATGGAATTACTAGAGCAGTGGCTTTTTCGCAGTACCCACAGTTCTCTTATGCCACAAGTGGATCTAGTTTAAATGAGTTATGGAGACAAGCTAAGCTCTTAGATCCCGAACGCAAAATTAGTTGGTCTGTAATAGACCGCTGGCCGACGAACCCGGGTTTGATTAAGGCTTTTGCTGACAATATCACAAAGAAGCTTTCTGAGTTCCCTGAGGATATCAGGAAGGATGTTGTGGTCCTATTTTCAGCACATTCGTTGCCTATGGATATTGTTAATACAGGCGATGCATATCCTGCGGAGGTTGGTGCCACTGTTTACAAGGTCATGGAGAAGTTGCAGTTCTGTAATCCGTACAGATTGGTTTGGCAGTCACAAGTTGGTCCAAAACCTTGGTTAGGAGCTCAAACAGCTAAGATTACGGAATTTTTGGGTGACAAAGTTCCTGGAATGGTTATTGTCCCAATTGCGTTTACTTCTGACCATATTGAGACCTTACACGAGATTGACCTGGGTATGATCGCTGAATCTAAATACGGTGACAAGATTAAACGTTGTGAATCTTTGAACGGTAATATGACTTTTATTGAGGGACTTGCAGACCTCATGGAGACACATTTGAAAGCCGGCGACCGTTACTCAAAGCAGTTGCCTTTGGACTTCACCCTGGGTAATTCTGCTGATCCGTTAGAACATCCCTCTAAGCTTTTTGGAAAAAATACATCAAATTAATGAGGAAGCCCCCTATAATGTTCCTAAAGTTTTTTAATGTTTATTATTTTATTAGAACTTAGACATAACACTATATTCAGACATTGATGACACTTGTTAGTATATGTGTAACCTTTTTTTATTACTGCCTCGAATTAACCAGCTTGAAGCCCTCTTCCAGGGCAGCGTTAATCTTTTCGTTCTTATAAGGTAGAGTGTTCAAGACGTAGGCTATGTCATCCCATGACTTCTGCGTTTCCACTTTCGAAAGCTTGTTTAGTAGCTTTTCAGATAGCTGCTTCTGATGTCTTTCCTTATCGATGAATGAGAGGAGAAATCTCATGATCCGCTTAAAGGATTCTTTTTTCAATACGGCATCATTAGATAAACTGCTGAATATGTCAATGAATCCATTATAGATGGCGTTGTCCTTTGTTGCCAGTTCTGTGAAGAAAAGCTTACACATGTCACTAATCCCCTGGTCTGGGTCTTCTAGACATTTGGCCATCTGTCCCAATTGACCTTTTACTTTCACTTGACCGGCTAAAATTAGGAACGTGACTGTCATTAAGCAAGTTCTCTGAACCATGATGTTTTCATCATGCAATCTATGGTAAAGATAATCTGTATTTTCATCAACTAAATTATTAAAACAAACAGCCATATCGCCCAAGCCTAGGATAGCATTGGAGCGAATAATTGGGTCTGTAGATTTTTCCATGACTGTAATGAGCAATGGTAAGTTTCTTTCGCAGTATTTCGAAGAGACACACATGAGTTTTTCGAGGCACAAAACTGCAGTTCTCTGTAGCATAACATCATTGAACTTAGACGAGTTGGTAACTATTTCTTCTATTATTGGACCAAACTTAGCAATTAATGAATTTTCGCCAAAAAGTAACTCTTTTTCCTTTATAAATTGTACAGCATCACTAAAATCATCTTCATTAGTGCCTCCAATCATCTCCAATTCCTTTTGGTGCTCATCATCATGTTGAATCGATATGTCTGCTTCATTATTTTGGTTCTTACCCTGTTCCTTCTCCACATTTTTCGCTGTTTCTGCTTCAACTTTCCGTTTCTTGAATTCTGTTTCACACATTTCAAGGTACTCAACGATCTTTATGGCAACTTGAGCAACAATAAACAACAGCTGTGTCAGCGATACAATCCGCGAAGGTGAAGGTTGGGGAGTACTCCCTTCTCTCTCACCAAAAGTCATCATTGTCTTTTCCTTTATTATCTCTGTACAAATAACATCTGGATGACGAGATATCTTAAATAATGCATTAATTGCTTGCTCACAGACAGGGTAATAATTGGCATCTTCAGTGTATTCAATTATTTTCTGCTGTAACTTAGCTACAGCATCCTCTTCATGCGGAAACTTAGGTTCTAGGAAACAATTTACATCGCTGGGTATCACACGTTGAAGAGCTATGCAGGTAAACTTAGCAAGGACTAAATCTTGCCTTCCTGCCTCGCCAAGACCTGACTTCAATAATGCGTCAACACCTTTAAGTGCAATTTCATTATCCACTTGGGCTAGCATAGCAAGGACAATGATCGACCCATGAACCTGATCCAGAGAGAAATTATTTTGTTCTTCGTTTCCAGCACTGTTATAAATAGCCCATAAAACAGCTATGGTGTTATGGTCAATTGATTTTGCGTTGTACATCATTCCTAGCAGTTTTTCCAGTGATACAAGGTCTGCAACAGAGGAATCCTTGGTAAGATTTATGAGATTTTTAGCAATGTATACTGATTTTTCTTTATAACTGAATGATTCTGGTGCTGTCAGGAACAGCTGTTTGTAACATTGTACTAAATGAGAGGCAATTGATGTGCCTTCATCATTTGAACCTTTCATCCACACCAAATGCAGCATACGTCTCAACCCGAGGTGACTTAATTCAATATCATATGCGTCTGCCAATACGAAAAAGTCCATTGTTTCCAAAACTTCATTTCTGTTTCTAGAAAAGAGTAAACCACACGCCAAATATATTCCTTCATGAATAGCTTTAATGAAGTCTATAGCTTCTTTATAATACCTAATTGTAAGCTTCATTTTCAATACTGCTTGTGTCTTACTGTTTTCATCTTCCTCACGTGCAAGTGAAAAGTCAGTGACATCTTGCATGTCATCACCGGAGGATTCATTTAATTCTTCAGTGTCCCCTTCATAACTCTCCCCTGTTTCCTTTAATATTTTCCGTAGCTGTCCTATGGCGCTCTGGTACCTAGCTTCCCAGTCAGAAAGGCGAAGTTGTGTTCCATGCAACTGAGCAAATCCATGCGTCAATATAAGTTTTGAAAGTAGCTTCACAGCATTTCTCCTCACTAATGAGGACCTGTCTTGCAATGAACGAACTGCATATTTTGCTAACCTTAACCTATTCTTATTAAACTTAATCTCCAGGTCGCAAAGTTTTAGGCAGCCTTGTATTGCCTTACTTCGTACATATGGGTTAGAGTCTAGAAATCTCTCCTCTAACAATTCAAGTAATACTTCAACCTGGTTCTTATAGTGTTCTGACCCTTCTTTATCTTTTGTAATGTCAACCACAATATTTCCACAGGCTTCCACAACTGCACAACGTAAAGTGAATGAGCTATTATTTAACAACTTAACAATCAACGTCATTTGCCGAAGAACTATGCGAGGTATTAGTTCGGAGAGCCTTATCAAAAAGTTTGAAGTGACTTTAGGACCCATAGTGTCCTTTGCATTAAACTCCCTATTGCTTATTTCCCGCAGTAAATCCTCTGTTAATTGAGGATAGTCGAACTCATCACTCACTACCTTCAACAGCTCGGCGCTGAAATTGGATAAGTGGGGGAAATAAGTCAAATTTGTCACTATCGAATTCTGTACGTTTGCTGATTGGCCATGATTTTTGACAGCAGATGCAATTATTCTGATAATAAAGATCTTTAAACTCTGCACTTTCACTATCTGTTCAGTTTCAATGAATACATATAGAGGCTTGAGCAGCAATCCAATGAAAAGATCACGTTCCTGTGTTGTTGAAAACATCTTGAATAGATTGAGGTCCAAAACCTTTACAATCGCCTCTAGAAACTCACTTATTTGATCACAAGTCCGCTTAAAATGATCCACATTAGAGGCACTAACTAGTTTCCTAGTTTTACTTGTTGTTGATACAGTGGATGTAACGACATCATCTTGCAGGAACGTCAAAATAACGTGTACCAGGTAGCCATATTGCTGCAGGTTTAATTTCCAAGATGGTAAAAGTGCAATTATCTCTTCATTACTAGAATTGGACGCCAGATTGCTGTTAATAACTTGCGTTAAATTCTTCAAGCAAGAGCTAACCAAATAGCTCAACTGTAATTGCAACCTTGGGAGTAAGTGTGAAAACGCGTGGGCCAAATCAATCAAAACCTCTAGCAGTTCTTCATCAAAGCCTATATCCTCAGGTGATACTGCTAATCTATCTGTGATTATGTTCAGTTCTCTAGCCGCATCGTCTACAGGTGGAAATGATTTCTTATCAGCTGTTTGAAAACGAGTCAGATACTCAGCCAAGCTAAACGCCATCACTCTGCTAGAATTATGATATTATATGCAAGTGAGTTTAATGCCTTACAGGAATGGAAGTAACCGAAACCTGTATCTCTTGATATCGTACAGCCCTTATTGGTATGAAAGCCTTTTTTTTAAAAAAAAATTCGTAGAGAAAACAAGCGCTTACCTAGCTTGAATAACTGTATCAGCGTTGTAAACTAAGCAGGAATACGCTGATGAATGTATAATCTTTGATCTACGAGCTTTCAACCTTTATAAATAATGTAAGGTATTAGCATTGAGAAGTTTTAGTATCAAGGAAAAAAGAAAAAATTGATTTCGCCCAGGATCGAACTGGGGACGTTCTGCGTGTTAAGCAGATGCCATAACCGACTAGACCACGAAACCAACTTGTTGGATTTTAGATCCTACGTTGCTTATAAGTTACTGATGCTGCACCACGCTTGTCGTAGAATCAGAAGTTGCCATAAGATCAAGAGATTTACAAGAAGGAAACGTGATTAAGACTAAGAAGCAACGTCTTAGAGTCATTCAACGACAGTTGGAGTGTTAGATGCAATAACCACTGCTGATCTAACTACATGTGATTATCAAGTTATCGAGTTGTAGCGAAATGACAGAAATCTATATAAGAAGAGCAAATCAACTAGATTAGAGAGATATTCACCTCTAGATCACTAGAGGTAATTGATCCGATTAGAGACTATAGAACGAGTAACTAATCATCAAGTTCAGCTTTTGTAACAGTTAAGGATAAGTCTAAGCTATCACGTGACTCAGGCTGGACCCCTCTGACATTTGGTAGTGTCGCTCTCGTCACCACCATCAACTAACTGCTCCGCGACAGCACCACCGTACTGCTCAACAGGCGGTGACCAGATCTCGCTGCGGCGACGTGAGCGGCTAGTAGCCGCGTCTAACCGGGCACGAACAAACCTGTCAGGCGTTCCACTGGCGGGATTTTGTAGAATAAGTACTGCTTGTTCCGTTGAAATTTGAAAATAGCACGCACAACGCTTTTCAAGAAAAATGTATGATATTTTGTACAGATATACAGATAATATAATATATACTAAGCCTGCTTACAGCTCATAAAAATGATTAACTAGCTGTGGGAATGTTAAAGCTATTACAATTGTGATTCTTACGCTGCTTGTTTAACTGCGGCGTTTTGTGTATCTCTCTAACAGTTTTGTAACCTTCCATGTCCGGCATTAATTTTAAGCCCAGAAGTTGACTTTCAAGGGGAACATGACCAACAGGGCTATCATTTTCTGCCTCGTTAAACATATGTAAGAGGTTGTCAACGTGTGATTTTAGTCGTTGATTATCACCTTGCAAATTAATAGTAAGTTCTGTACTTTGAGCTAATTGTTTTCTTAAACTTTGCCGGTCTTGTTTTAAATTGGAGATTGTTGAAGCTCTTTGCGATAGTACTTTCTCTAATCTCTGGGTAACATTTTGGAACTTCTTCACTTGAGCTTGTGATTCATTATTAGTGTCCTTCAATCTGTCCTTTATTTTCAGCAACTGCACATCCTTTTCATACAATTGAGCTTTATACCGTTCAACCTCATCTGTTAAGTTTCTAATCGTATGTCTCATTGAGCCCATCCCATTAACTAGTTTACTATTCTCAGCCATCAACACTTTATTTTTTATTCCCAATTCCTCAGCTTCTATTTTCCACGCTACTACTTCATTCTGTAAGCCATTTTCAGCCGTGGCTTCTTCCGACTCTACTTCTTCACAGGAAGAACTTTTCATTTGTATCTTTGAAGCGTTTTCTAATTCGTGAGCATATTTGTAGCAGCACTCATGAAATCTAAATGTTGATACTATACCATAGCTTATTGACTCTAGATTTTCCTCCAACGAGTGTTTTTCAATATCCTGTGCATCTAAGTTACAAAAGTTGAAACAGCGCCTAAGTAGAAGCAAAACCTTGTCCGAAGGGTCCTCATCCATTGATGGTTCAGTTGACTTTTCGGATCGGGTAATAAGGATAGATTTTCTAGGAGTTTTGCTACTTGAAGTACCGTTACATTCAGGGCCTAGAGGAGAATCTCTAAACCTTATTTTCCTTTGTGTCACATATGTATCTTGTTCAAGGATGCCATTAATAGCCATTTCCACGAAGCTTGGGTCCTCTGTAACACATTTTTGCTTCATAAAAGTTAGATCAAGTACACACACACTTTGATCTCCACCTCCCTGGACACTATTTGAAGACATAGTCGTTAATGTATATACAAGTTGGAATGGTTTAGTACTCAATTATTCTGTCGTTTTTGTCTTTAAGATTTTTTACAGTGATTTCTTGTGGACTGACGCCAGTTTTTCATACACACATAATATAGGCGCCGGAGTTACTGGCGTACTTCAATGGCGCTGAAGTTTAGCTACCAGGATGTGTATATAGAAAAGGTAAGGATAGGAACCTACGAATACTGAACATGCAGAGTAATAAAATGACTGTATATGTCTTCAGACAAATGACTTTCCAAGAGCTCTCCAATTTGGCTGGAGAACGAAAAATAGTGCCAGTTCGTCAGCGTCAGACGTATTTCTCTGTTTTTTGGCCTGTTTTATAAATTTAAATTATTTTATGCAAAATAAAAAATAAGTTTCACAAAATATTTTATTCCGGCCTGGTCGAGTTTTATACTTTTTTTCTTTCCTTGGCTGCAGCACGTTTGCAGAAGTACGCCGCCAAGCTGACACAATGCAACTGTAGGAAGAGAAACCAGAATGAATAGTAGGCTCTCTTGGCAACGGGCAAACTCTAGCATCTCTTGCTTTGCCATAATGTATATTGGATTACTAAATTTATAAAAATGAATATACTTCTTCAATATATACCTAAGAAAAGAATTGGATTTGCATTCCACCAAGAATTATCAACAATAATACACCATATGTGTGCGCCATGAAATATAGAGAAACAATGAGAAGTGAGAGCTATATCTTTATACCCGATTAAGGAAACTCTCGAAAGGATGGAAATGCACAGTATGATAGACAATTTTACAATGTGAATGAAATAGAGATGGAATCCAACAGATGGAGAAAGGATCGCAAACTTTGCTATATTTGAAAGGGAGAAAAACAGCCGGTTTTCGTAGATGTTGGTTTCTGAAGGGCCTTTGCATATTCAAGGACATAGATAGAAAACCTTAATACAAAGGAAATATTATAACCATAAGAAAACATGAGAATGATAGTAAATTTGATAAGAGAACGGTCATAATTGTCAAAATATATAAAAGACAATCAGTTGTAGTTTGCATGTATAGGGATTCCTAGAAGCTCGAGCAAGCAAAGCCTTCAGGGCACATGGTTGGCTGAGGGTGATCGGGAAACACATGCTGTTTTTGATAGAAAGGAATTGTTATAGTTTCGGTCTGAAGAGTTAATAGAAGGAGGGGCGGTTGCTGCCGGATAGAGACCATAACCTTGGAATACACCTGTAAAATCATTGCAATTATTCGTGCCTTTCTTGCTTTTCATGGGTTGGAGATCTTGAACATGACTATCATCGGTGTCAGATGGTGAACTTAGTAAGTCGGGCGACGACGCTAGGAATTCTCTGCGATTTCTCGGTGTATGCAATGACGTAACACTCGATATAGTCGCAGAGTCTAAGCTATCATGGATATATTCATTATCAGAGGGTGGGGATGAGAAACCTTTTCTAGCACTTGGTGAAGTATCATGATTCTTACTTCTTTTAAAATGCTCGCTTTCGACAATAGTGCTGGAACTGTCCGTTGAGGAACATTGTTTGGTAGAATCAAAGTGGTAGATATGCTTTAGCGGGGAGGTGTTGAAATAGTCAGTATCTTCTGAGAAGGTCCTTCCAATCGGCGGACGGGCAGATGAGGGCGTACTGGATGGAGAGTTCGGAGACTGACCGGGATACACTGGTGCGTGTTTCTGAGAGAAGTTGAGTAGGAAGTCATGGCTTAACGACTTGCGCAATGGCATATTTTTGTTATTTCTAACAGGCGAATAGATACCAGACGGCTTAGGACTTGTATCCTCGCAATTGGAATAACCGCCAGCAAGGATCTTGGCACGAGTCCGAGTTCGTCCGACTGGCACAGTAGGCATGGAGGGAACAGTCAAACAGCAGGCGTTGATTTGGTAATTCTCATAGTTATTGTTGTCATAATATGTTTCACCGTTTACGTCGTAACGGCAGCAAAGGGCCATCGTCACGGGGCAATGTGTCTCCCGCTTCTTTGGATCACAGTATAGCAAATTTTTGACCTGCATAAAGTATTTGTAACTGGATAAATCGATCGTGAACTTGAATTCATCAATCTTAGAAGTGACTGTCCTCAAATATTGTGCTGTGACATAGTGGATATCCTTCCATTCGTTAAAAGAAAACTTGACTTCTATGAACTTCTCAAAATGGAGATTAGCCACATAGAGTGTGCCTCGCACAGTATGCATGTCTAAGAGCGACACCTTATTCAACTTGATATTATGGCCCTGCAAGAAGGCGAACAACTGCTCCTGCAATGGAAGTGTAGATGCCACTGCCTGGAATGAAGATAAGTTAGAACTCTGCAACTCCCAGTGGCTAATGGTAAACCGATCGGACAGAACTGCCACCTCTGCATCCATAAACCCATTTCCGAAAAGATTGCTGGCCTCTGCGTACTCATCTGCGTCTTCCGCGTCCTCCTCTTCTGAAGAATCGAAAGATGAGTAGTCGTCGTCGGCGGTGTCATCATCGAATTGTTTGTCGTCGGAGTCATCCGAGTCATAGTCCAAGGTGAATTTAGGAACACTTTTACTCAGTGGAATTTTTGACTTTAGACGATTGAATACTGGGGCACCAAACCAAAACTTATCCATGACGGTGCTCTCCATCCCCAGCAACTGGTCCAGAGAGGTGAGCGCAGGAGAGTTTTCATTGGAGATTGACATCGGCTCACTGTTGAGATCAAATCTCTTCACTGTCGCCAACTGCGGAGCAAATCGAACACTCTTGCTTGACGACAACGAGGTAGAGCTGCAACTCGACTGCGACTGAGAAGCAAGCTTTAGAGACGACTTTAGCTTTCTCAACGGCGTCCGATGTTTTGGCGCCCCAACTCCGTAACAACCCGGCGGCTGTGCTAATGCCCCTGAATCGCTCTGCCCTGGCCCCGTCACAGCGGTGGCAGGCGTGGGAAGAACTAAACTGGGCTGCTGCTGCTGCTGCTGGTACCCACTGCCTATCACCGTCAGCCGTTCAACACCCATCCGCCCTCCCAGCACCAAACCACCGCCTGCCCCAGCCCCCTCCTCATTGTCGTCCGAGCTGGAAGGAGGGTTATTATGCAACAAATCGAAGATATTGAGATCACTGATACATTTCGTGATTTCGTCTTCCTCCACACTCCCAGAACTTTCGCTGTTTGTGCTACCTGACTCGTCTACAGGCGACATCCCCAACTTGATCGTCTCTGCCGAATCATTAGGCTGATGCATAAAAAGTCTATTTGCATCAACCCCCATAATATAGAAGAGGAGGATAAAAGAAAAAAAACTTTTAACTTTTAGTGTAAATTATAGAAAGTTACCGCCTCTTTGCTCCAAAGTCGTTTGTACTCTAACAGAAAGTAACAAGCACTTTTTTGGTACTAGCAAAACAGACAACACGAATGAAAAAGATAGAGGGTGAAGGAAATATACCAACTGCAAATTGTAGCGCGCAGCACAGTATACTCTTCTCTCTCGCCTTCACAATCTCGGCTCCACCTCGATTGCCTCTCGATATATTTGTTTTTCTAGCGCTAGTGTAGGTTGAAGTAATCCTTTAACCTCGCTGGGATGGCTGACAAAAAAACGATTACCTGGAACTTCTATATGTCTATCTCCTTTTGCTCCTTCTTTTACCTTCCCTCACTCACCCTGCAAATCAATTAATCTGCCTGTTTTTTTATCACCCACTCGCTGTATAAGGAACAAACAATCGAACAGCGACCCTAGACTTCTGTCGTACGCTGCTTTTTTTTGTTCTTGCAAAAAATCCCTCTCGACCACAACCTTTTTGTGCGGGGCTGCGTAAATACCACTTCCACGAGCAACTGCTAATGCTGTATCAGGTGCCGGCCTCAACTGAGCGTGTCTCGCCACCTCTCTGTCACTTCTGTTACTTGCTTTCTGAGTGCTTTACCTCTACGTAGAAATCCACACCCAAGTCTATGTACCAATGTAACGTGCCAGACGTAAAACATATATACGCACTCATACAACTTAACTACTCCGTAAAAATATATACAACGCAACACACAGAGAAAACCATATATATCCGTAATTTCTTGTGAAAAGAAAGCAAAACAAAAAAACCAACAACAGCTGTCCTACGAGCCACCTGCGCACCAGCTTTCATGACCACTACGAGAGAACGTTCCTTCCTTATCATTTGTATCTTGCAGACACTCAGAAGTTCGTCTGTATCTTGCATCATGGCTTCTGGTCACGACGATCACGACGGCCTGCAAAAAGGAGCGAGGCACCAGGTCCGGGAGCGGGGGCGGGGCTGCAGAAGCAACTTCCAACAAATCAAGAAGTACCTGTTGTGTCGGTAAGCGCAATGACAGGCTCCTTCTGTTTCCAGATTATATGTGTCGGCAAAAAGGGGTCTCTTCCCTCTGAGCACAGGCACGATGGTCCTGGCAGGCGGCTTGCGCCGCGCTCTGTGGGATCATCGCCGGAGTCCGTATCTGGCGGGGGGGAGTTTCATTTTTCTGGCTGGGGGGCGCGGCACGTGACCGATTACCCAAAACAGGCCGGGACGCGTTCTTTTTTTCGGTCGCCTTTTCGGTCGCTTTTCGCTCCTGTTCTACTGTCTCCTGCCTCTGCCTCCCGCCTCCTTCTCTCCTTCTCTCCTTCTCAGCAGATTTAGAAAAAAAGCACGGCCGGGTTCTTGGCTCGCAACAACAGCAACTGCACAGCAACGATGTCCTTCGACACCACAAGAGTGTTTACCACGAACGTGCTTCCCGGCGAGGAGGTCTCGCAGACCGACAACTCGGAGGTGGTCAAGTCGTTCCGCAACTTCGTGCTGGAGTTCCGGCTGGACTCGAGTTTCGTATACCGTGACCAGCTGCGGAACAACCTGCTGGTGAAGAACTACTCGCTGACGGTCAACATGGAGCATCTGATTGGGTACAACGAGGAGCTGTACAAGCTGCTGCGCGAGGAGCCGGTGGACACGTGCCCTCTGTTCGAGCAGGCGGTGACGCAGGTTGCGCGGCGGATCGCGCTGCTGAGCCAGGGGACGAAGGAGGGGCGCAAGGAGGAGGAGGAGGAGCTGGCGGACACACTGGAGGGCGGGCGGTTTCCGGTGTGCCAGGTGGTGCTGCAGTCGCAGTCGATGGAGACGGGGATTCGGCAGCTGGGGTCGCACAACGTGTCGAAGCTGGTGCGGATCAGTGGGATCATCATTTCTGCGTCCGTGCTGACGTCGAGGGCGACGAATCTGTCGCTTGTGTGCAAGAATTGCCGGCACATGACCTCGATGGTGCTGAACAACTTCCAGTCTCTGTCGGGGAACAGCAACGTTACGCTGCCGCGGGCGTGCCTCGCGGACCACTCGAGCAGCGGGGGCGCGGGCGGCGGCGGTGGAGCTGGGAATCCGTGCGGCCAGGACCCGTATATGATTGTGCACGAGAACTCGCGGTTCATCGACCAGCAGTTCTTGAAGCTGCAGGAGATCCCGGAGTCTGTTCCGATCGGCGAGATGCCGCGGAACCTGCTGATGACCTGCGACCGGTACCTGACCAACCGGGTGGTGCCGGGGACGCGTGTGACGGTAGCAGGGATATATTCCATATACCAGTCGAAGGGGTCTCGGAGCACGGGCGGGTCGAGCGGCGGGGGGCGAGCTGTGGCCATTCGTAACCCGTACGTGAAAGTTCTGGGCATCGAGGCTCTCATGAACAACCCTATGAACTCGACGCTGTCCATGTTCAACGAGTTTGAGGAGGAGGAGTTTCTGCGCATGTCGCGGATGCCCAACCTGTACGAAGTGTTTTCGCAGTCGATAGCTCCCAGTATCTACGGAAATGAGGACATTAAGAAGGCCATAGTGTGTTTGCTCATGGGCGGGTCGAAGAAGTTACTGCCAGACGGAATGCGGCTGAGAGGTGACATCAACGTCTTACTACTGGGTGACCCGGGCACAGCAAAGTCCCAGCTGTTGAAATTTGTGGAGAAAGTTTCGCCTATTGCGATCTACACCTCAGGTAAGGGGTCTTCTGCGGCTGGTTTGACAGCCTCGGTGCAGCGGGACCCCAGCACGCGTGAGTTCTACCTTGAGGGTGGTGCAATGGTTCTTGCCGATGGAGGTGTGGTGTGTATCGATGAATTCGACAAGATGAGGGACGAGGATAGGGTAGCTATTCACGAGGCGATGGAGCAGCAGACGATTTCTATTGCCAAAGCCGGTATAACAACGGTTTTGAATTCTCGTACGAGTGTTCTGGCAGCGGCAAACCCGATCTACGGACGGTATGATGAGTTGAAATCGCCGGGCGAGAACATTGATTTCCAGACCACTATTCTTTCGCGTTTTGATATGATTTTTATTGTGAAGGATGAACATAATGAGCAGCGGGATATATCGATTGCACATCATGTTATGAATATTCACACTGGCCGCGCTAATACAGATGAAGAGGGTGATAATAGTAATGTAGAGATACCAATTGAAAAAATGAAACGATACATCATGTACTGTCGCGCTAAATGTGCGCCAAGGTTATCTGTACAGGCTGCGGAGAAACTCTCTTCTCATTTTGTGACTATTCGCCGCCAGCTCCTGATTAACGAACTGGAGTCAAGGGAGAAGTCATCTATTCCAATTACGGTTCGTCAACTTGAAGCTATCATCCGTATTACAGAGTCATTAGCAAAGCTTGAACTCAGTTCTGTTGCAGAGGAAAGGCATGTTGATGAAGCCATCAGACTGTTCCAGGCATCTACTATGGATGCGGCATCACAAGATCCTATCGGTGGAATGCGTGACAGCAATGTTGTAGCGGAGGTTCGAAATCTCGAATCAGAGTTAAAACGGAGATTGCCCATCGGGTGGTCCACCAGCTACCAGACCTTGAAGAGGGAATTTGTGCAGTCTGGAAGGTATTCACAGCAGGCATTAGATAGAACGCTGTACATTCTGGAGCGGCATGAGACTATCCAACTAAGGCACCAAGGTCAGAACGTATACAGAAACGGTGTGTAGTTTTTAGCGCTTGTATTATTGTATTAGCGAGCTCTCCTTACTAATGTTGAAGTAGAAGGGTGTAAGCCTGCTCTAGTTACTGTAAGAGGGGGTTCAGCCTGAGTCACGTGCTAACTTGAACTGCTCTTCTAGTCTTACTAAAGCTGAACTTGATGATTAGTTACTA